>VWZN01000791.1:318035-423432 GCA_013396955.1 Regulus satrapa
CCCCCCCATGCCATTATTTAATAAGGAAATACTGTACAGATATAAAACCCACCCTTTTCCCAACCTGAATATAATTGCTTGAGCTAGTTTCTGTACATATATACACACATATTTACACAATAATGCTGCAGTCAAGAAAGCAGATGATGTAAAAGTCACAAAGTGAATACATAAATTAAATAACTACCAACAGAACATTAGGAAAGGTTACACTGTTCCTACTTGGCAAAAAATATGTTGTGGGACAGAATCATTAAGTGTACTGCAATGATGTACTCTGTGTCATGTGTGTGTGTGTGTCTGTGTGTGTGTGTGTCTGTGTGTGTGTATGTGTGTGTGTATGTGTACATACAGGCATGCAAACCTCACAGCTTCCTGCTGTCTCAGGTTTGTTCATGTATGTCTCACTTCCCCAGTATGTCTTGTATGTGTGTGTGTGCCCAGAGGAACCCCTGTTTCACAGCATGGAATTATCTTTTGACCTGTTGGAGTGTATACCAGTGCTTGCTGTGAGTCTTTAATGGCAGGAAGCCAGCAGGTTAAGAGATCTGAACTACTAACACATCACAGAGATCCTTCTTTACCTCAGCACTCAGGGGATTGTACCCTTGACATTGGCAGACATGAGTCCTGCTCTCTGCAAACAATTTCACTGTCTTTTTCTATACACAAGCAAGTTTATGCTGTGTCAGTTTTGTTGTCAGCAATGGCAGAAGGGTGCCAGAACTCACTCAAATGGCATGGCTAGGAGAGGAATTTGGGGAATCTCAAGAGACAGAGGAAAAAACTGAAAGCCAATTGCAAAGTGGTTTTCATTGTTTCTGTTCTAGTGGCAGACACCCACGTTTGTCTACAGTCAGCCCCAGGGAGATCCAGAGGGCCCATGATGAAGATGAAGCAAAGTATTTATATTGCCAGTGAGACACTTGGCGCCCCAGTTTGCCTTAGATGGGCGAGGAGAGAGAAAGCCACAGGGAAGTTTAGGTGAATGCAGCGAGGGTCTATGGCTTGGAAATCTATTTGGCTGCAAATTGAAAATAAGCCCTTGTGGGGACAACAATCAGGTCCCACTAGTTACTATCTCAATGTAACTACCTGCAGCATCCAGCAGCATGGTAGGTGTGTTCCAGGTGGACACGCCAGGTGTGTTCAGCAGCAGGGAAGCACTTATGGGAAAGAGTGGGTGCAGATGGGGATCGTGGCTTGGAGTCTGTCCCCATTTGTTGCCAGGAGTTTGATTCCTTTCTCGCACACAGCTCCCAGTGGCTCCTGTGGTGACCAGGCATATGCCACAGAAAGAAAGCATAACTGGACCCTACCCTTGGCCAGCCTGGATTGAGAAGAAAGGGTGAAGTGTAATTCCATAGAGCAAGGGCACAGAGGGTCAGCACAAAGTCCTTTCATCAACACTCCTGATCTTTATCTGCTTCCATTTTCCCTTTCTTTTTGGCAACCAAAAATGCGTGGGGAAGTGCAACCTCCCACCCTTCTCCATGAGAAGGGCTCATCAAAGGTTGCTTGACTGGAGTGGAGGATGTGTGAAAGGTCTAAGTCTGATCATTGGCTGTGTTCCCAGGCTTGCTTCCATCTGTTGATAAGCAGTGGAGGTGGGAGGATATGCCATATTTGATAGAAAGCTCTAAAGCAAAGACTTGTCTATGAAGATCCCTGAGGTATCTCTGATCACTCCAACCTGTCACAACCATCATATTAATTCTTTATCTCCCCCTCTCTTTTGCTGGCGATTTTGCTGTGAGCAACAGCCTGATCTGAATGTACAAAAGGGTACTATTCAAGATGGATGCTAGTGTCTTCTCTGAGTCAACATCAACTTCTCAACTCGGCAGATACTGTTAAAGAAGAGGCCCATCCTGGCAACTCTTAACCCCTCCAACTCTTAACCCCTACAAATCCTTTGCAACATCACAAAGGCACCTTCCTCCCCCCATATGCTAGAAATTGAAATATCAGTTCCCTACAGGCAAAGCTCTTACTTTGATATTGCTGAGCATTTTGAACCCACTGGGGTTCTCACCTGGAGAGTTCTGACAATGCATGCTGGATTTCAGAGAGAATGGGATTTTTTTGTTGTTGCTGTTGTTGGGGTGGGGACGGTGTGCTTCATTGTCTCAACTGACAACAAGTTCTGACTGCAGCTTTTCTTGCCTACTTAGGATGTGACATTGCAAGTTCTGATACTGCCCTCACTGGGAGGCATGATGGGAGACAGAGAACTACCACACCAGCCTGTGTTGCATTGCACTACAGTAAAAAGCCGGTTTATGATGTGGAGATCCATGGATGCAAGTTCTACCTGCCAGCTGCTTTGCTGCATGTATGTATGGCACATTTCTGATATTTTTTGCTTATTTCCTCCATCTCCTTCATAGACATCCTCCTTCAGCTGAGTACATACACTCCAGTACCACTTCAGAAGAACATGGCTCATGAAAATACCTCTCAGAGAGCCATGCCTCTGGCTAGAAGTGAGGAGGTAAATGTCAGAAACCTTGCCAAAGGTGCCTAATCTTTCCTGGGAGGCTGTCTGCAAATATTCAGTAGAGGTCACCAACTGTAGAGGACACAATGGTTTTTGCTCAGTATTCTTGTGTGCAGAAAACTTCAGAGAGAGGAAACGTTCCCAGCCACTGCCCCAGAAAATACTGGTTTTTCTACAGCAGAGAGAGAGAAATGGTAAGGCAGGGGATGTGGAGTTTTGTCAGGCTCGGGTATGAAATCCCATTCTTTTCTGGACAGGTAATAAACAGCACATGGGTGGTTTTCTAGTATAAACAACACCTGCTGCTAATATTACCTGTTTGATTCACTTGAATACTTACAATGAAAATACACCAAATCTAAAATTCTAAATATATAATCAGAGTTTAATAACATCATTGATTTATTTTCTTGATTATGAATTACACCCTCCCCCCTCCCACCCCTTCCCCTTCATCTCTGTCCCAAAACTTGTTAACCTGTCAGAACTAAAATAAACAAAGCAACCAGAAAAGATCACTTATAGGAGAAAGGATTAACCTGATGGACACGTGGCCTAATATATTATGGGAGAAGGCAAAATACCAGACTCCTGTGGTTAGACCAGTGGTTCAGTCCAGAATTTCCAGTTCTTCTTTTCTGGTTGCCCTAGAGCATTCATTTGAGTGGTTTGTGGCACAGTTAATATTTGCAGAGCACTCAGAGTGTTAACAGTGCTACAACAGTAAGAATACTAAATAGATTTTGGCAAACTATCATTTGCCAATCAGTGGAACAAGGGACAGACCAGTTCGGAGAAAATACGAACCAACTTTCAACCCGGAACACAAAAATCAGAACCTTTAAGAAGAGATTTGAAAAAAGTTCCATTAACTTCTTTTTGGTTTGTTTTCAGCTTAATTTCCCTGCAGAGCCACCCTCCAGGTTTCCTCGTTCCAGGTGGGGAGGGACAGAAAAGTACCAAGATAACCACCAAAGAGATTAGCTGCCCTTGTCAGCTGTCAAGCTTCCCAACCCCAAGCCCTTAGGAAATACCAGAAATTATCCCGAGCTTTCCCAGTTCCAAGATTTCTAAACCAAAGTAGCATTGGAGAAGTCTCTTAATGTCAAAGTGATGGTCCAACCTGAGTGGCCAACTTGATGGTTCACCCCACCACTATCAAGACAGTGTAGTGCCTTGAGGCCCAAACTCCACAGAGAGATGCTGGTACAGAGAGTTTATATGCAAAAAGGAATTGGGGGTATTCCCATCAAAACATGAAACCCTGCTGGCAAGGCTTGAAGTGACGTTCCGGCGTCTTCCATTCATGAAGATAAAGGTGACAGAGCAATACAAGGGGCCTCAGGGGAACACAACACACATGGGTTTCTCTCTCNTTCACGAGAAGAGAAACACCAATTTATACAAAAACGCAATAAAAAAGAAATATTTACAAATGAAAGGAACGCCTTCTTGGTGGCCGCTATCAGAGGTGTCTGACAAGCTGCCATGTGTTCTGGATTGCAGATCGCTCTGTTAATTTGTTTGGTTTCTTTTTTTTCTCTTTTCTTTTCCTTTTTGTCCTTGTAATGAGAGAAGAGGGAAAGAGTAAGTAGTTCCCTTACCCCAAAGACTAGGGGGTGGCATCACAAAGACTCTTCCCCTATTCCCTCCTTAATTTCTTCAGTGAAACATAAGAAAATATTCCCCTCACCAACCCTGCCCACCCTCTCCTCACACACTTTGACTTTACAGGTAAATCCCACCCTCCCCCCGCCACAGCTTAAAAAATAAATAAAATAAATAGGCAAATAAATAAAAGGCCTTCTGTTGGCTTAAAAAGAGAACGAGAAGATAAAATCAACCATGGTGTGGTGAGGAATGTGAGAGAGGTGGCTTTCAGCTCCAAGAAATGTGACTCATAAAGATGGGGCTGCCATCTCCCTTCAGAATCAATCCTCAGCAGCGTCCCCATGCTCTCAGCACAGGACTCTCTCAACCCTTCACCTGTGAGCCATGGTGATTGAGACACTGGGACAGACCCAGGATAAGCCATAGAGACTTTGCCATATCTCTCAGGATGGGAGAGGTCGGTCCACACCCCCACCTCAGGAGACAGATGATGTATGAAAGGTGTGTTCAGCTTCTCACTCCTACCATTGCTCCCTTTCCTTTAGTTTAACTTGCATCTAAAATGATACAATTGAAAGGAAAAACACTCATATTGATACTAAGTGCACCAGGAAAGCTGTCACTACAACTGCAGGGATGGGAAACCCTAGGCTATTCCAGCTTTACACCTGTGCTAGTATCTCTCTCACACAGAGGCACACGCACATGTACACGCACATCTAAGCTTTGCCCATCTTCAGTCTTCAGCACAAGTTTCTGTGCTCTCTGGCATTTATTCAAGCATATCCCTTTCCAGGAAGACAAGCTGTGTACTTCCTCTGTACATTCAATAGTAAATATACATATGTATTTCCCATGGGTGCATACACCCTCCTCCCATTTCCACATGTGCAAGGAGGCATTGAAACAGTCCACCAGCACTACTGCCACCACACACACCCTTCTATGGCATTTCTTTTTTCCTTTCCAGCATTGGCAGAGGGCACCCTATTCTTTTTGTTCCAACCTGCTGGCCAAGCGTAGAGAGAGCAGAAGGATTAAACTCCTTCTTTTTCTCCCATCCTTGTTGAAAGAACATGCCAAAATGGGTTTGGTGTCCCCTGAAGTGACAGTGAAAAAACTCTCCACCTTTCCCTACTCTTAAGCTCTGTTCTACTGTGTTTGTTCTCCAGACACCTCATATGATAGTGGGTTTATTTTGCTTTCTTCACAGACATTTCAAGTATAAAGTTATCGTATACACTCTCATATAAGCAAACCCATAATATGTACTGCTCCCACCCTTGAATAATGTCAGAACAAGTGAGCAGCTCACAGCTAACAATCCAACCCTGTTCTTCTTTCCTCAAATCCTTCTTATTTCAGTGCAAACCAGCATCTTTTGTTTGAGTTTGGGAAATGAACCCTGGAGTCAGGGAGGCTGATGATCAGCTTTCTCAAACTTAGACTGCTCTTCTCTCTCTCCCACTGGTCTGCCATAGATTCAATGGCCATAATAGCCATAGTGAAACCACTAGCCTGACCTGCAGACAAATCTTCCCTCCCTCCCTCCACACCCCCCAGCAGACAATCCAAAATTTTAGCGTAAAATTTCTCAGCATATACGCAAATATATATATATATATATATTTCAGCCCTAAACCCCCATAGTCTTCACAAAATAATGTAACAAGAACCTCAATATAGCTAACATGTAAGTGCATCATCAAGTTAGTCTTGTTATTCTCCCTTCACTTTCTCCATGTCAAACACTACTCTTTTCTAGGCAGTTTTAGGAAGAGTTGCCTGAGCAAGCATATTTTCTTGCATGTCTATTACACTGCTGCTGCTGTCTCCTCCTGCCACACACACACATAGATGTGTGTATACATGCCTTTCCCTGCTGGGAGCCAGCAGAAGTGAACACTAAAGTCACTGCTGCTCCTCCTCAGCCCACCCCTTCCCTGCCTTTTTCTCTGCTTCCTGAAACCACGAGCAAGGATATCCAACTCCGACATCACTGTAAAGTGCAATGGCCAGGAATGGAGGAGAATGGGAGGAGCGAGAACATGGAAAAAAGAGATAAAACGGGAGGTTTGGGAAAGGAGGAGGAAGAGGGGAAACCAAAGAGGTGGCACTTGTCACCAGTGCTGCACTACTCACAACTCCAGTATCCCACAAACTAAGGACGACTCAGGAGAGTATCTGATGGGACTGATCCCACCCCACCCTCCCATGCTCCACATACATCCCCAGTCCCTCCCCACGCTCTTCCCCTCTCACTCAAACATCAGACTCAATACTGGAGAGTTTCTCATAAACATGCCCGTTGCTGGAGCCATTGAAAGCCCTGGGGTTTTTGTTGTTAGGCACACAGGGGTTGGACTGGTTCCCTATACAGATGTCCTTCTGGAAACGGGCTGGCACAGCCCCATGAAGGGCTGAGACCACCGGCTTGTTGGTGGTGACAATGGCTCGGAAGTCTGGCCTGGCTTTGGGCCCTCCTGCCACCACAGGCTGCCTGAAGAAATAAGATTTGCTGCCGTGGAGCAAGCACTGGTCATCCCCAAAAGTGGGGATGAAAGGGTTTTGGGTGACCCGGTCGGGGTAGAGCGACTTGCTGAGCATGTAGCCCCCACTGCTGCCGGGGTTGTTGTGGTGGTGGTAGCTGGTGGCGGGCACTGAGGACTTGTTGTTGGCAAAGGTGGTCTCACTGGCTGGCATCTCAAACATGTGGGCGTAGGGGCTCCCCTCCAAAAAGCGGCCCTTGTCCTTGAGGCTGACGCTGCGGGGGGCCAGGGCTGAGTCATCCTTCTGCAGGTCCACAAAGGTGTCATAGGAGTGCTGCCGGCGGAGTTTGTTGCGGTTCTTCTTCTGCACCTTAGAGGCAGAATTGGAAGGGCTCTGAGGATATTTGGAGGAGGAGGTGGCACTGGTGGCCACGGGCACAGGGGCAGGTGGCTGGTCCAGCTCTTGGAGCGAGTTGTCCTCACTGATGTCATACAGGTTGCCTGCTTTCTTGCAAGCCTCACAGCGGATGCAGGCCTGGCGGGTGGAGTTCTGCCCCACCGTTGATGGCGTGTAGTTGTGCAGCTTAGAAGGGCAACTGCGGCAGAAATTAGCCCCGCTCCGGTCTTCCCAGTCTAGATTGGTCAGATTTTTCTCCCACGGCGCTGGGACCCCACTCACAACACCATGCTTGTGCTCATTGCTTCCACCAAACTCGCCTGAGCCATGCTTGTGATGGGCCCTGTTAGTGCAGGATCCACCCCCTCCTCCTCCTGCGTCACGCTTAAACTCATCTCCCCGTTCTTTGTAGATATCCGTCAGGTCCACGTGTTCCCAGTGCGGTGAGTTCTCCTTGGTCCGAAACTGGTCAAGGTAGAAGTCCCGTAGCCCTTCCTTGTCCCTGAAGTAGCGCTTGTGGTCAGGTGAGCGGGGCGGGCGCCGGCGATAGGCCAGCTCTATCTCATCAAATTCCCTCCGGGACTTGGCGGAGGCTGGGCGCTTCTTCAGGCTGTCCTTGTACTGCTGTTTCCTCCTCTTGGCTGCATTGCCCTCAATGTTGCCATAGGTGACCGTGTGAGTGGAAATGTCAGAGACATCTGAGCGGATCAGGTCGTCATGGGTCCCACTGCCCCCGTAACGGTCACTCTTGAAGGAGAACTTGCCATAAATGTCACCCAGCTGGCTGTGCTTGGCAGGAGGTAACCCCAGGTCCAAGGGCTTCTTCCCAATGGAGCGTGACTGGGCATTGAAGGGTGGGTTGTCACAGTCATAGAGCCCATCAATGGAACTGGTGCTGCCAATGCTATGGGGGCGGTGGTGGTGGTGGTAGTGATCCTGATACACATTGCTGTCTTTCAGCTGGAGATTGCCAAAGGTCCTTTCCACCTCACTAATATAGTCACTAAAGAGGTTCTCCTCACAGGGGGGGTTGTTGTAGGATTTGCAGTCTGAGTGGGTGAAGCTGCGGCGGTGCTCAGAGATATCGTAGACGGATGACTCGCGGCGGATAAAGTCCAGGGCACTCTGCGGTGAGCCATTGACCCCAGACAGGTTGGCCATGTTCTTGGCCGTCCGAAGCAGGCGGAGGATGTTGGAATGGGTGTTGTTCATAGTTGCTGTGGGGGAGTTCATTGCTGACTGGCGTTCTTCAATGGCCACGCCATGGATGCAGCTGTAGATACCCTGAAATGAGAGAAAGCAAGGAGGTGAGTGGGACCTCAACTGGGAAGCACCCTGTGCATCAAGAGTGTGTTTCTGTAGGACAGTAGGGCCTATCAGGCTTCCTTGTCATGAAGCA
Organism: Regulus satrapa; assembly: GCA_013396955.1. Taxonomy (NCBI): domain Eukaryota; kingdom Metazoa; phylum Chordata; class Aves; order Passeriformes; family Regulidae; genus Regulus; species Regulus satrapa. The sequence continues at coordinate 326,432 of VWZN01000791.1, forward strand.
CAATCAAATCAAATGAAATCACATCTGCTTAACCAACACTTGCTGTTCTGACCCTCTTTTTTGACCCAACATTTTTCCTTTCCCTCCATTCCTTTGTTTCAAGTTGCATCTCCAGGATACAGGAATGCTTGCTTGCATCTGTAAGAGTTAGTCAAATCTAGTAGGCATAATACAGAATTGAAAACAGGGACAATAATATCCTTGGGAATAAAAGAATCAAGACAAATGATTCTGTGTGGATGAAAGGTTGAAAGTCTCTTTTGGCCCTTGAAAATCATCCGGGCATCAGTGAATCAATGAGACAGGAACTATCTTAAAAAGGGAACAGCTTCATTTGTCATAAACTTAGCTACATTTATCACCAGCACAGACTAGAAAAGCAAACAGAGAAAGAACAGAACTCTTGAATAGGTATTTAGGTATTTTGCATCGGATTGACTGAGGTGCAATAGAATTTTTAATTGTATTCTGTTAATTTTAACAGTGATAATAGGCTCCAAATTGACATCCCTGAAAGCAGAAATCCTCTATTCAACCTCAAATCAGACAACAGAAGGGCCCAATTCCTCCACCTTCTCCACAAGCTCATTTTACCTATGAATGTTTGCAAGGGCTATCCCTAGGAACAGAAGGAAGGGGGCTCCTTTATTCCCTGACCTGCCAAATGGTGCCTAATGATTAATGTCAATTGTGAAATGGACACCATGACATCACATTATCATGGTTTCTCAGCAGCTAGCAAATTATTAACACTTTCCAGACCTTTCACCAACCTGGCCCAGGTCTAACAGATAACTACAGAATGAAAGAATCCGTTCTTAGCTAAGGGTCACCAAACACAATGCTCCATCTCATCTCCAGACTAAACCACATTAGAAACTAACAATGTAGAAGAGAGGCTGTGCCCTTGTATTCAAAAGGCTTTGTCATTTCTCTTCAGTATGTTATGCAGCAATTATATATACTCCTTGTACAATCAAAGTAAATTCTGCTACATCAAATGCTGAGCTAAAAAATGCCAAGATTTGACCTCACTTCAGAATATATGAGGAGAAAAGACTAGTGGCTTGAAAGAAGGAAAATAAAGCTCCAAATGGAATACTGCTAGCAACACTAATAGTAGAAGATAACTCAGAAATGGCTAGAATCTGCTTTAAATGTAAATGCTGTACCCTAAGGCAGATTTGTGTAAAGCAATTGCTAAGTTTATATGGTCATCCTCTGTGGAAGGATTTCTGCATAGTTCAGGGCATGGCTTTCAGTTAAGGACTTCTGACTGTCAATGAAGGCACACTTCTAGGTAACAAAAGAACAGCTGAAAAGCTGTAATTTAGAGGAGAATTTTTAATAGTATTATCCATCATTACTTGATTACATTTGTGGGGTCCCCAAATTTGCCTCCTCACAACTCATTTTGGAGGAGCAGACAGTAACAGTAAACTTTCCTTTCCTGCATTTCTATTTCCATTTCCTTAACCATAATCCATCAAAGATCAGAGGTGTCACAGAAAAAACTAACATATTTTTCAACATTAATGGTGCAAAGGTGACACTGTGAAGACTGCCACCTGTGCATTAGACAGTCTTGGTAGATGTTCCCATCTCCAGTACCTAGGAGTGTCTAAATAAAGCCTCTGTTCACCCCTGACAGTTAATGGCACTCACCCTGCTGATGGAGAAGACCACACCAGGCTTGCCAGAGCAGACACCCATGAAGCAGTGACGGAATTGCCAGTAGAAGAGATGCTCACAGATGAAGGTGATGAGACTGAGGGCCATGGCTGCTCCCAACATGTAGAAGACACCTGCCATGTTATCTATATCCAGCTGGCTGCTCATAACCTCATTCTTCTCATTGTGACAAATGCCAGTGAGCCAGAGAGCTTCCAGCTCCTCCATCTCCCCTAGAATGACAGACAGGAGGAAAGAAACAGGTTAGATAATCCTGCAATTCCTGTCTGAAGAGCTCAGACTCAGACAGACTGCAAGCAAGAAGCTGATCTAATGTAATTTCCAGCCTCCACATCTTTTTTCCATATCTACAACATCCATAAAAAATCCTGACTGCCCTTCTGATGGAGGCAAGTGCCATTTGTCACAGGGAAGTCAACAGGATTTTTCCACAGCCCGATATTAGCCATAACAAACTGTACCACAGGACACAGCTATGACACTTGCTGGATGTCTACACTAAGATCCTGAAACAGTTGTACACTAGATGACTGCAGACCTGCCCTTACAAATTTCCCCTTTCATTAAGTCAGTGAAGGGAAAAATTAGTGAATGATAGTGGTAGAAGTTAATCACTTCTAGATGAAAACATTGTATGTTTCCAACTCAGAATCAAAATACTGATTGTGTTCAATCAATTTTTGTTTCATAATATCCATAGTTCATTAAAACCAGGTGCAATGTTCCAAAAAACATTTCTGTATTTTTACTTGTTTTTCTTCCCTAGAATTTGTCCAAATTCAATACTTCCAAGGGCTTTGACCAATCAAAATTTTCCTAATTTGTACCAGCTAGGAGCAAATGTTCTGTACTCTAATTTCATACACCACTTACTACCATTATGATACCTTTCATGAGGGGTGAGAGAGAGGTAAACACTCACTCACACACACACACACACATACACAGATATTGAACCATTCAGAACAAACTAATTTTGCAGGATGACAAATTGTTTCATGCCATTAGGAAAGTTAGTTTTTCACATTTTCTATCTCCAGTCCAGTGGCAGGGGGAAAAAATCCATATATTTAAGTAGTGCCATAACAGAGTCTTTGAAGCTTCATGGAGAAGCTTCCTTCTCTGAAATAATACATACTAGGCTTTTGAAGAAACAGAACAACCTATCTGCCAGGTGGCCAGGTGGCAAAGTTTCTGAAGTATATCCAAGTTAGGTTCTTTTCATATTTACAATATCATATGTTATTTTCAGATTTCAGGGGGAGAATATTTATTTTATAAATACATATTTTTATTTTATAAATAAAATAACCTGCTTATTTTATTTATTCATAAAAAGGGACACAGGGAAACTTAGTGTGAAATGAAAAGACAGGGAAATATTTCCTAAGAAGGAAATTCTTTTCCCATGAACAATTTTTGTTAATACTAGCAATTTCTCTGTAAATTAAGAGGTGAACTATCTAACTATAATGTTCTAATTAAAAACTCATTCCAAAGTATGCTTTTGAGTCTCGGGTTCATCCTTGGAAGTTTTTTGGTTTGTTTTGTTTCAGGTTGTTTTTTGTTGGTTTTTTGTTTTTGGTTTTTTTTTTTTTTAAGGTTTTGGAAAATTTGATCTAGCTCTTTCATCAAGAAATATTTATCCTTTAATTTTGTAAACTCTGCATGGATTGATCCTGTCTAGAGCTACAAAGAATGGAATAACCAAAGACAGTCGGGTATAATTAGTGAGTTTGGTCATGGCAAAACCTCAAAGCTAGTAAAAAATTCACACCAGAAATCTTGTATTTACAAGACATTCTTCACATAAGATATTTTTCAAACACACATCTTGTTCTATGAAAACTTTAGTGCTTTTGGCATTGCTTTTGATGATACCGCTACCCTGCATCAACAACATGAAAGAAGTGACATCCTCGCATTTTTGGTGTATTGCCTCTAAAAAAACCCATTAATAATTCCATGTTCTCAGCTCACATCTGAAGCACCAGAGCTAGAAACTTCCATTTCTTATGCACAAAACTCGATATTGCTTAGGAAAATTCCAGCACTTCTTTTTCTTATCACTTACCATCTCCAAAAAGCTGTAGAATTGCAAGATCAACCTGGCGCTTCCAGCCTGAATCCTTTTGGATGGCAATGCCATAGCCAGTGGAGGCAAACACTTTCCCACTCCCAATTGTCACCAGCTTGCAGCCTTCATCTCTGCCAGCCATGTAGTTTAGAACTGCTGCATCATAAATGAAAGCATCCAACTTCCTGCACAGATGCAAGAAACAAGAGGGTATAGTACAGAAAACATAAAACCTGCATGAAATCAAAGGTGGTTTTAGGTAGCCAAGGAAGACATTAACTCATTTAAGATGGACTGCAGTATCTTAGGTAGAATCATAGAAAGGTTTGGATTGGAAAGGATCTTAAGAACCATCTAGTTCCAAGCCCCATTACATGGGCAGGAACACCTTCCACTAGACCAGGTCGCTCAGAACCCTGTCCAGCCTGGCCTCTAACATTCCTAGAGATGGGGAATCCACAACTTCATCACCTCACAGTAAAGTGGCTCACCACCATCATGCAAAAGATATTTTTTTTCCTAATATCTAATCTTCTATTCTTTCAAATTGAAAGCATTCCCCTTGTCCTGTCACATGCATTAACAAAAAGTTTCTCTCTAGCTCTCTTGTAGGTTTCCCTTCAGGAGGATCACATTTAGATCACCCTAAAGCTTTCTCTTCTCAACAATCCAAATTCTTTCAGCCTTTCCTTGTAGGAGAAGTCCTGTATCCTTTTAATCATCTTGGTGGTTCCTCTGAACTCACTCCCGCAGGTCCATGCCCTTCCTGTGCTGGGATCCCAGAGCTGGGTGCAGCACTGCAGGTGGGGTCTCACCAGAGCAGAGCAGAGGGGCAGAATCCCCTCCCTCGCCCTGCTGCCCACGTTCCTTTGGATGCAGCCCAGGACACAGTTGGCTTTCTGGGCTGCGAGTGCCATTGCTGGGTCATGTCCAGCCTCTCATCCACCTGCACTCCCAAGTCCTTCTCATCAGGACTGCCCTTGATCCCTTCATTCCCCAGCTTGTGTTGATACTGAGGATTGCTCTGACCCCAGTGCATCACCTTGCACTTTGTCTTGTTAAATCTCATGAAATCCCCATGTGCCCACTTCTTAAGCCTGTCCAGGTCCCTCTGGATGGTATCCAATACTTCAGATGTCATCTTCACCTTCACCACAGTTAAATAAAATCTAAGCCTAAAACTGTTTTACAGGTGAATCTGGGTTATAAATGAGGATCGTCTACTTCTTTCTATTCGGTAATTGTAATTTCTGATCTTAAAAAAAAAATTTGGAATACAAACAGTGCAAGATAAAGATGAATGGAGTCAAGAGGATCTATATCCTTAAGAATAGCTTATATTTCTGTACTGCCTTTCATCTCAAGAGAATCTAAAAGGCCTTATAAAATGTATCAATATTAGATAGCAAAGTAGGGATTGAAGTAAGGAAAATATTTTCTCCAATTCAAATGCTGGCATGACTTAGTTGAGAAAAATGTATTTTTTTCAAATAAAATACAGTCAGGACATTATGTTTAAGCCCTCAGCTACTGTGAAAAGTACTGCCAGATCTTTACCAATGTCAACTGGCCACGAGAGCAGCTTTATGGTTTACCATGCTGAATTGGTCTTTGAAAGTCACAACAAAAATTCTGTTTCAACACAGAGAAATTCCCATTATGGACTGTGTGGAGAGTACAACAGCCTGATGAGAGCTTTTTCACACTGCAACAAATTTATTTGGATGTGGGGGGACAGTTTCAGGAAGCTGCACCTTCCACAAACCTAAAGACAGCGAATGAGTAAATCTCCCCACTAGACCTGAAATGAAACATTTTCTGGTAAATGACCCAAGATCTTCCAGTTGCACATTCTCTCTCATGTGCTATGTTTATAATACCCCTCCTGCACATATATTTACAGTGTGGTGATTATCTCAGTTCAAGGGCTTATCTGTGAGGAAGTTTGTCCAAGGATGAATACAAAGCTAGGATGTCATCTTTCACAAGTGATAAGCTCTATTTAATCCATATATTTCCAGGACAGTGCATATTTATTTCCTAAATGATGACTATCCTGGCAAATGTACCTTTCCAGGATGATATCCAACAATAGTACAACCATTTTTAATGGGCTGTGGGCCTCTGAACCTGGCAAACAAGTTTAAGAATATTCATTCAATTTAGTAATTAAATTGGCAAAACATCTTAATTTGTGCTTTGGAACAAGCTTTCTCATAAGAGTGCAACATGAGTGTAAGTAAAAATGCTTTTTTGTTCACTGGGGCTGGGCTCTGACAACCAAAATGGTCAGTTCTGAGAGGAGGTCTTTAATTACACAGGACAAAGGCTTGCAAATGTCATTTTGAGTTAGGTCCTCTGCAGATTCACTGTAATTAAAATAGGATGGGCTATTCAAGCATGCTTTTTGCTAACGGTTTTTCCCAGGTCTCCAGAATTACCCAAGTAAATGCTTACATTTTTTTATACTTCCATATTATTTAAATAATGTTTTGTTCAGCCCTTGATATTAAAATATTCCAGAGAGTAGACTACTTCTAAACTATTTGCTTCAAACCTACCTTCCACTACATTATATTAGTTGGCGACACACTGGGGTGGGATTAGTCTGACAGCTTCCTGATTAACATAATCTTTCATAAACAGAAGGAGGGAAAACAAAGAAATTTCCAGATGACAATATAAGTGCTCTGAAAAAAGCTTTGTCCACAGAGACCTCTGAGTTTTTCTTCTGTGCGCATAAAAAACCATCAACATCAAACATCTTGATGAAGCAAGGTTTTAGGGACCAATACACACATGGATTATGTACACAGGGATACAGTAGATACTCTTTTTCTTTTTTTAAAGTTCTTATAAACACAGAAAAACCAGAAACTCTTATACAGATGCCAACAGAAAAACCTGGCAAAAATAATCACAGAGTTACTCTCCTGTGCTACTGTGCTATGTGTGGTCTCACTACACTTTTAACCAGGGGAATAATGCATAATAGAGGCTCATTTTTCAAACTCTAAAAAGTAAATTTTCCAGATAAGCATGCAGAAAGTCAGGTTTCTGTGGTGAGTAAGCATGTGAGAAAGCCTCACCCAGTCTTCAGCGAGAACAGTGCATCGTCCACCCCCCTCTGATTGAACTTCACCATGTAGCTGTGCATTTCAGGGTAGTTGTTGCGAATGTTCCTTTCCGTGCTGCCGTTGGGAACTGTCCCGAAGCGGAAAGGGGGTGAAAAGTCATTTGGTTTCTGGAACTGAAGAGACAGAAAAAAGGAATATTTCTCACAGTTTTTCAGAATGAAGCAGTCATCTGGTTGGGATAATATTGGAAGGTTGATCTGATTTTATTTTACTATCATGTAGAAAACATAATTGAGAGGATATCGTATTTCACTGCTTTCAAACATGAATATATCCTGTTAATGCCTAAGAAACAAGAAGTAAGTATGGGTAAGGTGTTCTTTTTCTCTACTCTGGATTAAGTGCATGAAATAGTTGGTGATCAGAGATTAAATAGGAGGTTAGATAAAAGGAAAAAAGGAAAGGGAAAATGTTAACAGTGGTGCTGGAACACAGTCAAGAAATGTTTTCCAATAAAGTCTATGTGATGTGCCTTTTATCCACAAACTGTCATTTAGTTCCTAAGAAGTATCTTTTTCAGCTCTGTGGATGCCTTTATACTTCCTGGTTCTGACAGAGGTAGAAAAGTAATTAATGAGGAGAGATGCCTCTCAGCACACATCACACCCACTTCACCAAACAAATGATCAGCTTTCAACGTTTTGGGCAAATGTCCCAAATAAAATGTTGTTAGTGGCTGAAAGTTACTAGTAACATTTGAAGCCCAGAACAGAGCTGGCAGAACACTCCAAAGCTTTTGCTGCTCACAAGAAATACATTCATCATAACATTCCCCCATGGGCTGCAAGCCTGTGAGATTTTATATGCCACTTGCTTAACTCAAGTCATAATCAATGCTCTCTGGGATTTTATGAGGAGTAAAATTTAGACTGTCAATTATCAAGACTGCTTAAAACCCCTAGAACCAACAGATGAGGACCACAGAACTATAAACCAAGAACTGAATAAGCAGTAAAGAAAAAGATGCAAAGGTAGATTAAATTGAAGAAAGCCTCCTCCTCTCTGGATGTATCAAGCAGTAGCTTGCCTAGTGTTATTTCTTGACTCCCAGCTGTGACTGTGTACTTCCAGGATCTTGAGAAGCACACTGACAACATGCTAATGGTCAGGCAAAACCAATTTAACAGCAGGAGTGCACCTAGTACATGAATACGTGCAGTCATGCACTGCCACCTTCTACAGGGCTGCAATCTACAGATAGTTCTAGCTTAAAACACATGCAGATGAGCCTTGTTCTTGAGCACTGCTTAAAGCAATTTTGGAGCTTGGCCAACTTAACTGAGGAGCCCCTAAAGCAGTGTATCTCTCTCACAACATCTCAGCCATGAGGAAAGCCAGAAGCTGGATCTGTGGATAGTTGAACACACTGTTTGCCTGTTTCTGTGTACCAGTCAACTCATCTCTCCAGTATGGATGGCAAGATGGGCTAACCTGTTTGTGCATGTGAGTGTGTGAGGGAAAACATGTTCTACCACCTCAAGCCAACAAAAAACATTGGGGCCGTTTTTCTGAACTCAGATTAGTGCCTCATCAACAAAACAGAAGTTTCACATAGCATAAAATAGACAGTAAGGTGTCTCTTAGAACTTTGTCACACCCTCTGGGGAGGAAGACAAACTCACAGCTATCAAAGACTGTAATGAAAGCACACTTTGATGGGAGAAAAATCACTGCAGCATGCTAAAACTATTATTTTTTACTAAGCTGATTAAAGCAGCAGCCTAGGGTACCCATCACAAGGAGGGCATTGCCATGTCAGACACAAAGAAACACAGTCTCTCCTCTGACATGCAAAACCAGGAGATTGCACTGCAGCCAACTTGCTTTCCCAGAGGCTGCAGAACCCCACCTTGAAGTCATACAGGATATTCCAATTCCCACAAGCCCTCCGACAGAGCACAACCAACAGGAAAAGCAACAGGCAGGCCTGACCAGCATTTGTGTGACTGAGTTTTGGCATGTCCATTTTATACCTCCACCCTGCCACCTACCTCAATGGGTGACTGCCTGTGAGGGAGCCAGCAGAGCTCAGCTGCAGTCTTGTACCTGAAGAGCCCCAGGCAGAGGTGTATCCCACTGGCATCCTCCCACTCATTCACTGTGGAACCTCAGTGGTGACACGCTCCTCTTTTACGTACCCAAGGTGATGTGCACATCCTCTCACCCATGAAAGAAGTCCCACTTGCTTCACATCAATTGTGAAGGTGGATGCTAGAGATGGGGGCGGAAAGCAGACACTGAGGATGCCTAAGGGGCTGGGGTAGCTCTGGGACATGAGTTATCTATGTTCAGAACACAGTAGCTGCCTACATCTTCCACCCCTCACTCTACAAACTGAAATCAAGGAGCATTAAGAGTAAAGCAGACTCCGGCTTTGGAAAAGTAACCTCTCAGAGTCAGAGAGCAGAAATTTTCCTTCTCTGGAGAGCAATAAACACACAGGCTGGAAGCTGTTAGCACATTCGGGAGGAGAACTCCTCTGCCACTCCCCTCCACATCTCGCCATGAGAGCTGTCGACAGCAGCAGTGAAAGAGGGTTTAAGTGACTCGGCTGGCAGAGCTGTTTCATTAGCAATTTGGAGCCATGCCGTGCAGAAAGCAGCATTGTTCTCAGATGTTCGGATATCAATCTGCATAATGAAACAGGTGATAGGAGCTCTTCCCATTCATGCAGCAGCAATTGGAGGGGATTTAGAGATGAGGGGAAGGGGTTATGTCTAATTGGTCACAATTAAATTGATGAGGATTTTTTTTTCAATATATTGTCTATCACCGAATGGATCCTACAGAAAAGCACATCTGCACTTATTTATCTGCTTGATGTAGGCCCTGTTTACACTGTAAAGTGTTTGCCAATAGCATTGAAAGCAGTTTCCCAAACTCAGCAAGCTCTTGCAACAAAAAGGCTCTTTTCTATCAGCCGATCTACTTTTACACTGCTTTAAAAACCCCGAAATCAATCCACTGCTGAATAACATAATGAGCTGGCAGAACTTGGTGCAAGGGTGGGTGCGTGGGTGCAGTGTTTTACCCTTATACAGCATCTCTGGGAGGGCTCCTTATGCTTTTGTAAGATGACCAGTTAAAGTTTTGTACCACAGGAAGGTCAACAAGTCTCACCCATCAAACTAAGAGCCACAAATTCAGGTCCTCCACTAGCTGCAAGTCCAAAAGAGCTTAAACTCATGTTAGATACTTTGAGCTCATTTCATTTACGCAGAAGTAAGTGTCAAGCTGAGAGGCCTAGTGAATTTTACTCTAGGAACAGGTCCCTCATAGCCCTGTGTCAAATTTGCCTGCCACCTGAGGGTAGTGTGGACACTCTAGTACATCTAAAATAGCTCTAGACATCTACATTAGCCCAAATGAATCTAGCTACTAGGCCATTCACTGAGGCCATTCCCTCAGGACATCTTCTCCCATGAAAAGTACAGGGAGCCAACCACTATGGGTAGCAACAAGCCTGGAGTGCCCACAACCCTCCGAATGTATAACCTCTTTGCATTGCCCAAACATCCTTGACTGTCTCCTCTTGTTCTGATTCAGCTGCATGTCATGCAGTCAGCTTGCACCTTTCTTCATTGCCTGAAAATCCAAACATATTGTTTGCACAAGAACTTCCTTCAGAACCTTAAAAATTGAAGAGTAGGTCAGTGGTTTTCAGGTCTAACTCTGAGGTATGCCTGTACTTAAGTCCTAATAGGCTACACATGTCCACAACAGCATATCTTGCCCTAGCTGCCTTCTATGGCCTCTGTTTCAGCCAGGAAATTAATTCCTTCACACCTAATGGGTTACTCTCTAAGAGAAAAAGCTTGTGTTTTACGTATCCCCAGAAAATATAATTTTTGTTCCCAAACTGCACCACGATCAATGCCACAGAATCACAAACCTGGATTTGACCCTTAGGCTTTTCCACTTCTGTCTCTTTAGTGAGTCTCTCCTGGACATCACCATTCCTGGCAGCTATTAATCCAGCCCACTGTGGAAGATGGCCTGTGCTGGAAACTCCTCCATTCCTTGGACAATGCCCACCAGAGCTTTATTACTGGAAAGTTCTACCAAGTATCTGAACTAAAGCCTTCCTGCTGCAAATATAATTGCAATGTTTTCTGTTACCCTGTCCATGGGCAGTGAAATCCAAATAGTTTCTTCTTCTCTGAAGGTGCATTTTATGTTTTTGAAGACCATTTTGCTGCTTCTTCTCGATGTTTTTTCATTGCAGCTGAGGAAGCCCAGTGTCTTTAGCCTTTCTTTGCAAGCTGTAGTATATGGACCTGCAACCACTCTTGCTATTGTCCTTTGGCTGTATCCTGTAGGTCTTTCCTTGACTTACCTTTGGTTGGTGAACATGCTCTCCACCATATAAAAACAATCTAATCAAGACCCAAAAATGCTGAGAGAATATTACAATAAAAATCTTGCAGTAAGGCAACACAAACAATGCTAGTGAGACTTCATGCTCATTATTACCCTTCTCAGGGCCTCTCTATATTATATCATGTTTTGTCTATTCTTCATTTTCAGCTTGCAAGTCAGCTTCTTCAGCTTCTTCAAAGCTGCAACTCTGTCCTGATCTGCATTCAGGTAGTGATTAGTTTGTTTCTGGAACGTCAGTCATCACTGCCAGCACCATCTTCAGGGCTTTTACTGTGTTCTTTTCTTTATGCAGCTTGGATTGTGCACATTGGCACATCCACAAACCCATGCCCTCAGTCACCTGTCCTGGTAGAGGAGGTGCTCTACACTCTTTGAGCACGGAACTTGAAACTCTTGGTAGCATGGTGCTGGAGGCACTTTAAAATCTACAAAATTGCATCCCAGCTAGGAATGTGCCAGCTGTACCAGCCCAACAGCATAGGCAGAAAATCATTCTGCAAACGTACATCTTAGCACTGGTACAAGTCTGTGAGGAGAGCAGACTAAAGTGACTGTGCTGCTCATTCTCTATTATTAATGACTCTCTGGTACAGATACTTCTTGAGATTCATTCCTAAAGCATTCTCTTCCCTCTGCACAGTCATGTAGTTTTGACATTACAGACATTTTTTATTTCCAAGGTGGAACTCTCAGCCATTTCTAAGTGACTATAATTTTCAGATCATCCTTTTACCCTAGCTCTTTTTAGTTCCCTCCTTCATTCCCTCACAATAACATTCTCTGCCTCCTCAGCAGTGACTGGGACTCCTCACAGCTCTGAATCCAGCTGCCATATCAATTCTTCCTGAAACCCCAGTTTCTTGTCTTCACTAGTCAAACAACACATCTTGATTTATAAACAAACAAAAAGAGGACGCTAAAAAAAAGGGGGACCAAACAGCATCAAATCTAATATGCCAGTTTTGGAAGGGCATAAAACTACCTTGTGCTCCCTCAGACTTTGACTTTGTGGTTTATCTTATTATTCATTACCCAATGATGTTTCAAATTCTCTGTCTTACTTTGCATAGCACTTTCACCCATGAATTGCTCTAGATAAGTCCAAGAAAGGAGTTATCAGTTAGTGCAGCTGACTGCAGTGAAGTTGGCAAAAAAATTCAATTAAAGTCCCTTTTAAAGGAAGATGTAGTGTGGTTCAGACCCACAAAGAAGAAAAAAAAATCTATGAATGTCTGTTGGTGAAATATGGACATGTGCAGGTCAGGAAAGGGAACAGACCAACCTAGTGACAATGCAGAGGTGAGGGGGGCAGGTGAAAGCAAAAGAAAAGAGTGCAAATATAGCAACTTTAAAAATAGTTGTCCTTGGAAAATAACTGAGATGAAAGCAGAGATCCAATTGGTGGAAGAAGCCTCCATCACATGTGGTTATTGCCAGAGCAGTGCACACAGAAGGATTGTGCAGCCTCCTTGCAAGCTGGATTGCTGTGTACAGACCTGCTCTGTGCCGCTTGTGCACAGAGCAGGAGACCAAAAACCTTGGGCAGTGCAACATCACCCCAAACAGATAGCATGTCAGGGATCCCACCTCTTCCATAAACACATCTACTTCTGCCTGTTACCACCACACTGCCTTTAATGCTGACCCAAGCATTACATATACACCAGGTCGGAGTGGCCACTTCAGGATCCAACCATCAGGTACAGACAAGAGTCCACCTACCAGGAGTCTTCTGGGTCAGCCAAGTGCCTGAACATTATACAGGCTCTGTGCACTTTCTCCACCCAACAGGTAATATTAAAGCCTTAAATATTCCTCAGGACACATCTGGCAGCATGTAGGCTTCAAGTCACTTGTTAGATGTCCCTCAAGCTTGACCAGAAATCTGCAGTGGAATCACTGAGCTTCACCAGTCAGAGCCAAAAGCTGCTCACACAGCTCAAGTATTAGTATGTATGGTATCAGAACACCACAGTCATATCTGTTACAATGAAGGGTGCTATGAAATCATAACTATGGTACTTTCAACTTTTGGTTGCATGCATGTACAGGATGGAGATCTGTTTATGCAGCATCAAATCATGCCATGTATTTCATTATGGAAAATCAGCTTCCTTGGAAGCTAAACACAGTGGGACAAAAGGTATCTACTGAATAATCACAGGCAAACACAAAAGAGAAATTCATGAGGCAGAAAGATGCCACTTACTACACTCATGTTAATATCATTAGGAGTGTAGATGTTCATTCAGAGGGAGAAAATTAACTGATTAAAAAGACCTTGAGAGGAGAGGTGACAGCTAAGTACAGAGGAATTTAAAATCTGCTTTGTTTGCACATGAGACAGCTGGTTAACAAATTACGAAACACTCTGAGAAATTCGGTGGATGTAGTTTGACGGGGGAGCAATTCAATTTTTCACCCATTTTCACTAACAAAGGAAGGTGAGATCCTCCTGTCGTCTAAGTACTAACAGTAGCCAACTTACTATTATGTGGGTACCACCCATTGGACATCAGGGTGAAACCTACACAAGCCTGGCAAACCTCCAAAAGACTTCACAGAGGCCAAAATTTTCATCCAAGCAATTTCAAAAGCTTAGTAATCACATCAGTGCAACTTCTTAAGCATATCTGTAGGGCAGGGAGGCAAAGAAAAATAGCAGGGCAGCAGACTTCAGACAGGGCAGTACCTTCCCCGAGCTGAGAGATAATGCTTTCCTTTAACCTGATGAAAGCTGCTTCCTACCTGCAAGTCAAAGACAGAGAAATGAAAGCCAAATCACTCCCAGGGCACTGAGCTACACCTGAAGGGAACAAGTCTACTGGGCCACCAGGATTTAGGGGAAGTTTGACCTTGAGTCGCCAAAGACCTGGGAAAAGCAGGGCTTCTTTCCATGCAGTGAAGTAAAAATGTGTGAATAGGTAGAAGCTGCCAAATATTTATCAAGTATATGTATGTACATATAACTCCAAATGTCACAGTCACTAGGCATCAGGAATGAAATTAAAGTGTGGGGGTACAGCTGTTGTATTCTTTTTTTCTTTTTTTATTATTAATCCTGTAGATCTCATATTCCCATCCCTTCCCCACCAGTAATTCAGCCCTGATCACTCCTTTGAAGGAGAGCAGCTCTCATCTCTCAGGCTGCCAAATTTTGGTGGCAGGGCCATTGTCTTTCATTTGACTGCAAAGTGCCAAGTACATTTATGGCACCATATAAATAATAAATAAAAATTCATTGCTTCTCTCTCCTCTGACTTACACTGATGTGAGAAGCAGGACAATCCTTTGCTTCCCTCTCTCCCTCTCACCCTTACGTAATTCTCCAAAGACAGCTTTTTCCAGACTGCCAAGCAATTAGCACAGAAGCAACCAAATTTAACCACTACCTCCAAATGGGGATAGCTCCAAGAGCTGGCAAAAAGGAAGATGAAAAGAAAGGGTCGGTTGTGGCCAAGGCCTGGGAAAGACCAGGGTGCTGTGGAGGGGGAATGGAAAAGCTGCAAGCTGAGGACTATGCCACGGCCCCATCACTGAAGTCACTCATCCAGTAACTCTCATCTGTACCTCCAAAAAAGCCCAGGGGTTTACATTTCTTTCTTTACAGCAAGGATGAATTAAGCCTACAGTCTGACTCTGAGTATCCCCTCCCTTTGCATCTTACCTGCTTAAGTTCCCAACTAAACTGCATTTTAACTGTCAATAATCCTGAATAGTCCAATTAGAGGTTTTTACTGTCATTAAACCACAGAATGAGGCAGAAGGGACCTTAAAGATCATCTAATTCCAATCCTCATACCATGGGCAGGGACAACTTTCACTAAACCAGTTGCTTGGAGGCCCATCCAACCTGGCCTTGAACAGTTCCAGGGATGAGGCACAATTTCTCTGGGCACCACTTCCAGTGCATCACCACCATCACAGCAAAGATTTTTTTTTTTTCCCTAATACCTAATTTAAACCTATTCTCTTTCAGTTTGAAGCCCTTACCCCTTGTCCTTTACTCATTTTTGTGGCCTCCTCTGGACTCACTCTAGCAGGCCCATGTTCTTTTTGTTCAGAAGACAACACCCTAGAGCTGGATTCAGCATTGCAAGTGGAGTCTCACCAGAGCAGAATCCCCTCCCTCACCCTGCTGCCCACGTTCCTTTGGATGCAGCCCAGGACACCGTTGGCTTTCTGGGCTGGGAGTGCCATTGCTGGGTCATGTCCAGCCTCTTGCCCACCTGCACTCCCAAGTTCTTCTTAGCAAGGCTGCTCTTGATCCCTTCCACCCCCAGTCTTTTTTGATGCCAAGGGAGTCCCTCCAGATTAACAGAAAAAAAGAGAATCCTGAGAGAGCAAGTGAAGGCCAAAGCACACTGCAGCCTCCTTGCTGCTCTGCACTGTACAGCGCTGAGCTGAAGAAAAAGAGGGAGAACGACAAAGAAACTAGGACTGAAGCAAGGGTAAACAAAACATGTTTGAAAACCCACTTTAAACATTTATAGTCTTAAAAACTATCGAATCACATTTTAGCACATAGGCACAAATGTTGGTTCAAAGATCTCTGAAAGCATAAAAATTATCCCAATACAAAGAATGTCCAAATCTATAATAAACACACCCATCTGCAATTGCAAAAATTTATCTGAGATTATATTTATGTATACAATAAATATAGGTCACCAATCAGAAAAATCTATGACTAACATACAATATGCTGTAGCTATTTAACAGCTATTTATTAATAAGAAAATCTTGATATAATATATAATTACACATAATACACGTGCATTATGTGTGTTTACAAAATATACAGCTACACTATAGAGTATTTTAAAATATTTCATTCAATAGCATGTGATGATTTACAAGAAGATGCAGAGAAATAATCAGATTTTAAGCCATAAAATTTCAGACTATCAGACCTCTGAGTTTTTTACACTTCACCATGAACCAGTGTTTCTTGCATTAAGCACTAGTTCATACCACTGTTACTGACAGAGGTAATATTTAGGCAAAAGGCACAGTTCAACTCATTTACAGGGAGATGTACCCTTAGGAAAGCACTGTGAAAAGAGATTCAACTCTACCCCATGACATAAGGTCTGGAGATTCAAGAACCTCTTTATTTTGTGGAGGTTTTTTGTAAAGTAAGGTGCATCAGATTTATGTATTTTGGAAAATGTTATGATTTATCACAAGAGGACAGGATTGGAAGTGGCATGGTCCTTCTTCCATCTGCCTAACTCACATCTCCACAAAGTGTCCTGACAATAAAAATCATACTCCTGTTGAAAGATTGCATACTTTCTGCCTTTGGACACTGCCACATAAAACTTCCTTTGTATCCTGCTGAAATGTGTGGAAGTATAGCTAATGCCAGGTAACGCTAAATGTTTAACCACGTGGAAGATCTGTACTGCCTCCATGCCATCCAGTTAGACAATCTTCCCCTTTTAGAACTCACAAGGTGCAAGACTAACCCTCACTTTTCAGTCCTCTTGAAAAACGGAATGTATCTAGTCTAGTGGAAGGTATCTGCTCTGCATTTTCCCTGGACTTCTCCAGAAGAGATATTTGTTGTACAAAAGCTGCAAGCTCAGGGAGGCATTTAACTTCAATAATGTGAATAATAGCCCATTGACTTTAATGTCACCACTCATGAGCACAAAGTTAAGCACACGCTTAGGTGTTCTGCATATATGGGATCATTGTATAATTTCAATTTAATGTGCTGCAAAGTACAATGTGGGAAATAATTCATTTTTCAGTTTCATGGCCAAGCATCTATTGTTGCCAGAAAAGAGCAGCTCCTTTTCTTTCTGTAGGTTTTTTGGTGAGGCTTTTGTTTTGTATCAACCTGAAATGTTCCATTCACCTCAGATCTACCTATGTTGTTTTGTCTTCCAACCATATCTGTCTGTCCCCTTCCTTTGTTACAGGAAAAAAAAAATCTTTTTCCCACTTTTTTTCCCCTTTAAATGTAGGTCAATTTTATGAGTCCCTTTAGAAAGAGAGTCCCTATATGTGCCCCTTTATGAGAGCCTTTAGAAAATGATATGTCAAAATATATGTCAGAAATATCTGAGTATTTTATATAAATTATACTAAAATGAGCTATTTTGGAAAATACCAGAAATTCCTTCTGCCTTCTTATACTCTCCTCAAGGTTTTTTTTCAGTAAAAATACTGGCCAGATTTAACTTCAAAACCTACCTTTCAAAAAAATAGAGAAATTCATATCTATTGTAAAAATAACTGACCTATGCTGCATTTGTCTCAACATTTCATTAACATCTTAAAAAGCAAATAAGTCAAATAAGTGTGAAATTTCAGCAATCTATATTAATTTGCAGGCATGCAGAAATCCATTTCTCTCCTTTTCATGTCAATTACAAAATTACCATTTTGATACTTTATTAGCTTCTTTGGCATTTCCAACTAATTTATAGGAAAGGATACTGGTTTTTTTTTTATTATTATTATTAACCTACTGCCTTCTAAATAATTTTATTTAAATGCCCTGCTGGCTGTCCACATTTGCTTTTATTCTATTACTACTGTATATGAATGGAAATTACGTATAGCTATTAAATTACTTCACACATTAGTTCACTTTATATACTCTTTCCTGTATTTATTGCCTTCGTTAGACTGAAATATCACAGGCACTTGTTTCTCTAATGTGCCTGAAGCTCTCCCATTAATGGAAATTGAGTTATATCTTCTGATTACATTCAGATGAAGTCCAGACCCAGGAGTTGACTGCAGCATCCTGCGACAGGCCCTCTTACCACTGGGGCTTTTGCGGGGGTTGGGGCAGCAGCAGCCCCTCACGTGGATCCTGGATGGATGCAGCCCAGCAGCACATGCAAGGAGGCTCCAGCTTGCTGACACAGCCAGCATGGCACTGCCCCAACCAGGACCACCACCTCCAGCCCCTCCGCTGCACAAGGTAGACCTGTGGAGCTGGAAGGTGCTGCTTTGGCACCTGCACAGTAGGAAAGTGATTCAGCATGCCACGAGTACAGGGAGCTGGAAAGAAGATGCAGTCAAGAGCAGAACTTTTCCTGCAGAATGCACAAGACCAGTGCTGCTCTCGGGCAGGAGCAGGTTTCTTCTCCCTGAAACTGCCCATGGCTGCCCCAGACTTAAGGGCTAAAGCTTGATTTATGATTTAGCAGCTCCCAAGGTTAACATGGGGGAACTAACAGCCATCATGAAGTGGGTTCCTGCATCAGCTCTGGCACCTGTTTTGAGCCAGCTATGCTCCAAGGGTGACATTCAGCAAGGTGAGCATCACCTGGGACAGAAAGAGAGTTGCAGAGGTTCCTAAGTTCATACAGTGGGTCTTCAGACACTCTCAGTTCAACCTGGTACCCTAGAACAGAGGCATCCACTCCAGCTCAGCTCAGACAGATGTGCTCAAGCATCCACAGAAGCACAGAGGTGACATGACGTTAGTCATGCCATTAGGAAGTAAATGCTGGGGCACAGCCAAGACATCATCCAAGTCTTGAGACACCTGTTGCATTTCAGTCTGCTTTTCTGAGGAAGTGGCATGCCGACAGCTGTAGGCACCTCTTGGGAGTGGTTCTTCCTAAGCAAGATATAAGGAAGAGGGTCCAAGGAGACCCTCAGGGTAGCTGTTGCAGAGTGTATCCCAGCCTGACCTTGACAAGTGCACCCCAGCCAGGTGCAGTAATGGTTTTGTGAATGCATATGGCCTTTTGGCTGCTCTACAGGGCCAGTGGGACACCTTCCTTAGGTACTGTCAAACTACAGAGACATTTGCAAGTAGATCAAGGTCTAGTCAAGTAGGATCAACATCCTTTTGTTATTGTCACTTTGCATATTGGCTTGGATTACATCCTCTGCTGAGTCCTTGTGTTGGACACAGGTATCCTTACCAGCTGATGGAGAAGGCCAGGAGACTAACCTGCCTGACTTTTGCTGTGGACACCAGATCATATATTGGGGATAAAAGAGATTGGAAGCGACAGTCTTTCCCACCTGGCTTTTAACAGTGACTGCCTCTTTTGAAAGTTTTCACTGACTTTAAGCAGGCAAAAGAAGTGAGGCAAAACACAGTGCACCTCCATGTGCCCTGGATGTGGCTGTGCCCTTCATTCTGGCCAAGCAGTGCACTGAAAGGGTGAGTGAGTTGCAAGCAGTGTGCAAACGTTGGAAAAGGGAAAAGATGAGATTCAGAAGAGTGAATTCCTCCTAATCCAGGGGATCTGGAAGCAGTGTGAGAAATGTCTGGATGACTGCTCCCAAATCCTACAGGGCCCTTTGCATATTCAGAGAGTACAATCTATGAGCCCAGTAGATCAAGCTATTCACTGACTTATTTTGGACGGAGTTAGTCCCACATGCCTTTGTTGTCCAAAGGCAGCTGTTTGCCTTCAGTTTCACCATCCAATTTTCATTTGATTCCAGATGTTCTGGTAGATTGTAATCTTACCCAAATATTGTATTTGCACTAGCAGCTAGATTTGAGGCATATCACATTTCTCTATGTACTATGGCCTTTCCCTTCCCCAAGGAAAAAAAGCACATATGCTTTAGTGTAGCAAAAGTAAATACAGGTACATTGGCAGAGAAAAGTAGAATAAAATGGCCTCAATCCAATACACACAGGTGGCCCTATGGTGAAATCAACTACAACAGCCCAGAAATTTGTATCTAAAGGCTCCAGGAAGCTCCAGGAGTCACTGCTTTCAAATGATATTTCATACACATAACACACCTCTGCAGGTATGAAGAATATCTTGAAAAATGTCGGAAGGAAAGCATGGTTCACTCCATGAGCTTAGGCACAGCCGGAAACAGTAGATCACAGGTACAAACTACCCCATTTAGCTCAGACAGTTGAAAACCTAATGATGACAAACTAATGTTACCACTGATAGGGCTGGCTGGTTTTGAACAGTATCTTTCAATCTCAAGGAGTTTACAGTTTATGAGGAGTCTCTGCAACAATCTCACCTGACAGAAAAGCATCCTCCCTTCCATTTCATCCTCAACACAGCACATTGCAAATGAGGAGACAGTGTGAAACAAATAGAGGTCAAAATTAAAACAAATAACAGGAGCACTTCTGCATGGATTGCACTATTCTGTGCCATGTTACAGTCCAGGAAAAAAAAAAAAACGAAAAAAAAAAAAAAACCAAACAACAAAATGAGTAAGAAAAACTCCTAAATAAAATCCATCACAGAATTTCCAGCCTGCTGAACAGGATGCTATATACACAGGAGGCCTGGCCACAAATTATTTCTAGACTGTCATAAGGGACACAAGAGTGAGTAAGTATAACCAACCCAGCAGCCACTTGCAGTCCTTCTCTTGCTGCTATCCCCAACAGCAGTGTGTGCAATCCGTTGCTATTTGGCTGCCCTGCAATGGCACGACCCTTTAAGCAGCCCCAGTAACTGAGTAACAAGCTCAGCATGGGCAATTGAGCCTCACAATATTCAATTCCTTCTGAGTAGCCTCACCACAAAACAAAAATCAAGCAGTGTGCAAAGCATTTACACCTTCATGAGTCAGATAGTGCTATCCTGCATTTGTCAACAATCTTCTCAAAATCCTCAAGTGTCCAGAGTCCTGCAAAAGCAAATGCTCTGATTGGAAAAAATTTTGTGTGGGTAAACAAGGCATTGAAATGCAGTCTGAACAGAAAACCATTTCTTCTGGTAAGCCTCTAAACAGCTTGAAAAAATGACAGTATAACTTCAAATGCAAGCAATAGCAAAGCATCAAAGCCACAGTGATTTACCCCCATGGACAGAAGTTGTTCTCAGAATAAATTAAGAGACCATATTTGCTAACCTAATGGCCAGCTTTTCTACCCAAGACAAATTATTTAATCCTGAAAAAACAGGTTACAGCCATTATACACATAGTCTCCAAAGCTCCTTTAATTTGTTTCTTGCTGACAGTCAAGGTGGGGTTTGGGATTGTGCAAGCAAGCACAGTTGAGTTCTGTTTATAATTCATTCCTGAAATGCTTAACACATGTAAAAGTGCAACTGAATACCAATGAAGAACGGTTGTGCTATTTAAACTAGGGCCCAAAGCTATGATGTGACTCTGAAAACACCTGCCCACTTTCCTTGTGAAAGGAGAGAGGGTTGAGCAGCCTCTTCTGTGGAAAAGGCTGCTGTGAAGGTTTGGGTGGATACATTACCTTTTTGTCGCTCAAGCCGGACACCTGGTCCACGTATTCCTCTTGGATCATGAAGGCAGCCAGGTTGGCAGTGTAGCTGGCCAGAAAGATGACAGCAAAGAAAGCCCACACCGACACCATGATCTTGCTAGTGGTACCCTTGGGATTCTGTACTGGCACAGAGTTGTTGAACACCAGCCCCCACAGCAGCCAGATAGCTTTGCCAATGGTGAAAGAGGGACCTCCTGGTTCTAGAGTGATTGAGAAACATGATCCCACAGTCAGCATCTGAGAGTAAGTGGTCTGCATTTCCAGTCACATATACATCTTTATTTCAGAGTAAAGAGCAGAATCTACTCCTACTTGTGAGGTGAATATCTGCAGCTGCACTCCTCTAAATTCATGCTACCATGTCTCAGCAACGTACAACCTCAAAAATTACTTTTTAAAAATGCCCTCAGGTTTCCATACATTTTTCTATCTCAGGGATTTCCACTGAAACCATATACAAGGGCATTTTTTAAAAGTTTGATTGACTTATCTAGAAGCCCAAACATTTAATTTTGGTTAAAGTGTTGCCCCCAAAATATAATTTGCTCAGAAACATTCTATCCTCATTTCCAGATGTTCAAGAGTGATGTCCTCTAACTCCCAACATACACCTGTATAAAACATGGCTCTCACTGTAATTGTAAAGGTGCAAGGAGGAGCACCATCTGAAATAACAGAGCTCTATAAATTCTTCTCCAGGAATATTTCACTACTCATTCTGTTGAAGATCCATGAACCAGAGAAGAACACAGCTCCCTCTCCCCATATTTTGTGTTTAAGGTACATGACAGTGACACATACTTGTTCCACTTTAAGAAAATCTGCCCTAGATAGTCCAGGAGCAGATCCAACATTTTAAAAGCTCCTATTTTCCCCTTATTCACTTTTCAGTGTAGAAGCTCATTCATACCCCAGAAGCCATGTGTGCTAATGAAGCACTAGATCTGAAAACATGTGAAATGGCATCTGTCTTCAAGCAATCTTATATCCCCAGCATGTGCTTATTCCATTAGTGAGAACCTAACCCAGAATTTCCTCAACTTGAGCACAAGAAGAGTTGAGAAGAAGAATATGGATGCGATCACTCTTTGGACACTGAGGAAATCCTTTTAGGATGAACGGAACAGTTCAAGCATCTGTCCTTTCTCCAATGGTGCCAACCTGATCAGCATCCCATGCTTTATCTCCTCAGACAGGCTGACTGGATCCTAGTGCTGCTGCCTGTGGTTTAGATTGACTCCAGCAAAACAGCAAAAGGGAATAAAGTTTTGACATGCCTCTCCAAACCTCTGAGGAGTGAACAGCACAGATCATCTGGAAACACCAACCATGCTACTCTTAATACAACTGAGCAATGCAAGGGACTCTTTTTTTCTCCTGGGAACTGCACACCAAGTTCAGAGCAGAATCATAAACTGGAAAAACCAGTGCCTTTAAATTCCAGGGATATAAAGTTCCTTAGAGAAATATGTTTTGGCAGCCTTTGTCTTTTTGCATGCTGGAGCAGTATTTTTATATCACTCTCTACCTAATGTGCCCTAAGATATACAGGTGAAAGGCCTGAAAAATACCAGTGTAAACTGTAAGGTGGAAGGAAATCTTGAGAAGTTCCCTTCTAAAAGCCTTCCTCTCTCCACTGATCACCCCACGTGCTTCCACAAGTACTTTGTCAGACACAAACCAAGACTGGAATCGGGAGATTCCAATCCAAAAGTCTTGATTTCCATAAAGAGAAAGTGCAGATGTTTGAGGCAAACTGTCAGGGGCATATTGTCATAGTTCAAATGCAGCCAAAGTAACACTAGCCAAGGTTCTCATTACCAAAATCAGCATTGCAGTCTCTGCAGCAGATTTCTGTAACTTCATATTTTACCTCTCAGGGATAATATCTGTCTGATCATGTCATACTCTTCATAATTACTCAGAAATATTGATACTTGTAGCTGCAGTTAGGCTAACTTAACAACTGCGCAATTGCATGCCTGTACTAAAAACTGCTTCCAGTTCCACATCTGTATCAATACCTCCCAAGAGTCTCAGGCTTCTTGGTACCTGTGACCACAAATCCGTGGGGCTATGACCAGGTGCCATAAAGGCCCTCCACAGCTCCATGCTAGGAGACAAATCCTCCACTTCGCCTTGTATGTGGTTCTTCCTGCATTCTCATTAACACATTGTATTTTCACTCCTCTCTAATTTGATGGCATAAATTCACTCAAAGCACTAGACTTGGGAGCAAATGAGTGCATTTTCCAGTAACTGTGTCTCTCCCACTATTCTATATAAACCAATAAATCCAGAAAGGTTTGAAGGGCTGATTCACAAGGGGGGTGAAGATAAGCAAATGACAGAAGACTCAACTTGCTAATTGATTTCTTGTCAATAAGAAAAAAATGTTGTATCTTAGGAAGGATAGAGAGAAGCTGTATCTTAGGAAAAAAGAAATTAAAGAATTTCTTTTATTCATCTGGCTGCCTTCTGAAGATCAGAACCGCAGAGATGGATCACTTGCTTGTTCCCATCTTTCCTGCTGCCCTTGAAAATATAATTCTTTACTCACTCCCAAGATAATGACTTTCCCATTCTCTCAGTTGGTCTTAAAAAGGCAGTAAGGCAAGTAGGGGAAGGACCTGACCAGGTGACAGATGTGGAGCCTAGAGGACATAGCACTATGCCGGGAGGCCAGCAGAGTGGCTTGCTTTCCGGGGAGACATAGCCCTGCAGGGATTGACAACCCCAAGAATGGATTGACAGTGCTGAGCCTGTGATTGTCTCAGAGATGGCAGCATTGTAGGCCCTGCCAGCACTGGCTACCAGGGCCCATTTTCCCTCAATGAGAAACAAGCTGGAGCTGGTTATGTGCTTTAGACATGAAAGGCGACACAGCTCCGTCTCTCACGCCAAGCAAATTATCCATTATACACATCTGCTCTCTTCAGAGCCCTTTTTTCTGCCTCCATCCCTGTCCTCTTTAGTCTGAATGCAGAGTTCAGAGCGGGCTAGTTCTGTATTATGTTCAAGGCAAAGGAACACCCCAATAAACAAAGAGAGACTGGAAACCAGAGGGAATCATAACAAGAAACAGCTCCCCTTACCTCTGCCATCAGCAAGGCACCGATTATAGCCCACAGGGCTGAAGTATTCAAAGACAAAGACAGCCACCGCAGAGATGATAAGCAGCATCACAAACATCATCACCCATACATCAGCACTGAAAGGCTCTGCAGAGGAAGAGAAAACCATGGGGAAAACCATCAGAAAACCTGGTAACACCTCACTGCTTTTGCTCTCCAGAGAAGCCCAGTGTGGGGCAAACTGGGTTAGGGAAAAGCAGAAGTTAAAACAAAGTCTTCAACCTGATTCTGAAAAACTTCTTGAACTGGGAAAAACTGCAGTTTCTGTCTCTGAAATGACTGCATTCCATCGTACTGTTACATTTGTGACACATGGCTCCATCTGGAACCACACACAGTCATTGTGGCATGCATTGATAAAATAAAACGCATTGATAAAAGATTGTTCCCAGGAAGTCCTCCAGCACCATCTGGAGAGAGTGGGGAAAACCAGGCAGAGCTGGCAGAGTTTCAGACAAGCATCCAACTTTCAAGATGCTATCGAGCCAAAGAGCATCTCCAAATTTCTAAGGTTCAGCCATAATGACAGTAGGTTTTTTAGTATTCCATCCCTCTAGCAATAGGAACACTGGCTCATTCTAGAAATGTTAGTGTTCATGTTCTGCAAGTATTTGATCTCTGCCAGGTTTTCTCCTTCTCCCAGCCTGAACAGAGAAAGATAGGACTGAACCAGATCAAAGAAACAAAGAACTTTACTCCAGAGTATAGCCAATAGTGCAACTTCAGTTAAATTTCAGTTTAAAATTTTGGAGATAACTTTAACATTGTTTATATATACCTCAGCAATATTGGTGGCTTCGGGAAAAAACTCCTGAAGAGACAGTAGTCATGAAGCTCATATTTGAAAAGGTCTGGGAAAAAATTTCATTACCCATATAAAAGTATTTCTGTTTGCAAATGTTCTCAGGACTCTGGCAGAGAGCAGACAGTAATTATATAACTCATATACTGTGTTTGCGGCATCATGAAGCATTTTATAAAGCCAAATAGTAGACACTAGGAAGACATCAATGTCTTGGGGAAATGCAGTATCATTTCCATATTTTCTGATCACCCTCCATTGCCAAAGGGCACTAGAAGTACCTTTATTGTAAGATAATATGTCAGCAGAGAATTGATGGCTCAACTGTTCTTGAAAAGGTCTATTAGTTCTCTAACTTCCACTAGGTGTCAAGGGAGGGTCAAATTAACATTGTCTTTACAAATAATGTCTCTCAATGTGCGACTTTTTATTGCAAATTGCTATCACCAAGTGTTACAGTATCCCAGCTATAAGGTTTGAATCCATTTTCTTCTGGCCTACACTCCTTGAACATACTATCAACTGAATCACTGGGAAACCACATGCTTCAGTGTATGTGACAACTCTGAGTGAGCCAAATTTTTCTAGGATTAGGCATACAATTACTGAAAAATGCCTTGGCCTGGAGCTTGTAGGCCGTGCCTAATTGCACTTGCATTTGCCAGGATTTTGCTTGTCTGGGATTTAGTTCTAAAACATCACAGTATATTTTTATACACCTGTCCCACAGGTGCTCCCAAAAAAGAGTTTTCAGGCTAAGAATCACAAGCAACCTTCACCTAATTTTTTTATGACCATTGGGTGAAGTTTTAATTTTAGATTGAAACAATACCTAAGAAGGCAGAAGGTGAGACAGTTCCATTGCTACGTGACACCATGACACTGATTCCCGTCTCAATGAAGGGCACAGAGAAATCCACCACTTCTGAACGTTCCTCATTAATGGTGAGGGATCCCACAGCCATATAGGCCCGTTTGGTGACAACCTGGAGGAAGAATAGAAAGAGATCACACACAGACACAAGGCAGCCCTCAAGCACCACAGTCAAGCCCCTTCTCATCTTCCTGCCTTTCAACACAATCCTTTTACTCCTGTAATCCCATTCCTTATATTGTTTGTAACATCTCTCCTTTCTAATCTTTCATCAGGACACCTTCTTCTTTCAGAAAACCTATAGACATTAATCTTCCCCTCAAAGCTGGTATGTGTACAAAAAATAAATCCACAGAGGTCTTAGGATAAACACATCATCCACGGAGAAGACGTCTTATCTCATTTTTCTGTCCTTGCTTTATCCTCCCTCTAACACTGCAAAGTCTTATTTCATTCTTTATTCACCTTATATACAACCTAAGCATAATCTAGGCTGCAGAAACTGTGGTGAATGGATATCAGCCTCTTTCTAAGACTCTGCAGGCCAAATTTGTGAGACCATAGAGAATAATAATTAATGGTCAGACAAGAAAGGTTGTCATGGTTGGAGTGTCAGAGCAGATTAATTCACTCAGCATCAAGAAAGAACGCAAGCCAGTTATTCCTAATCACCTCTGTCCCTACCTCAGAAGTGGACCAAATAATGATGGGAGGCTAAACCTGACCCACATCACCCAGCCAAGGGTTGAAGCCCACCATGCCCTCCCTTTGCTGCTGACCTCTCCAATCATTCCATTCCACGTCCCATTGATCTTTTTTCCATGCTTGCCATTAGTCACCAAGTAGAGGTCATAGGTGAACTTGACAGACTTTGAGATTTTCTTGAGGATGTCTATGCAGAACCCCTTGCAACATTTCTTCATGTAATCTGGCTCCTCATCAGTTTTGTTCCTGGACCATCACAATAATAATGGGTTAAAAGACTGGAAGAAACTCCTGTAATTCCCCTCTGTTGTCAGTTTGCCTTCCCCCTCCCACTATATAATGTGGACAATTGATACTGTGCTATCTCTGCTGGAGAATCAAGGGACACACTACAATGATTTGCCCAAAGGGCCCATTATGAATGGACAAGGGAGAGGCTGGGCAAATGGAGGTGATTTCCTAAAAAGGATTATAAATTATGATGGTATTAGCCCAACAGACACTTTAGATTCTGCTGAGAATGAAGAGCCTAAGTTGAGCAGAAAAAAACAGTGGTTCATACTCAGTCACTATGCGTTTTTGGCAAGGGACCGTGTTCCTCATGCAGGTGCCACTTAGGGGGTCCACGTTCTCCACAATGACAAATGGTGCCTCTTCCAAGGTCACGATACTCAGGTGATCATCCTCACGTTCCTCAGAGTCAGGATACAGCTCAAAGCGCGGCCACACATAATACTTCATCTGCAATTTTTTTTCCTTCCATTTCCCCACCTGCAGAGACACAAACCACAAAAAGATAGACTTCTCATTGCCCCATCCCTTTGCATCAGCCACAGTTACTGCAGGACTGGGTAAGAGGACCATTCTGGAGTACCCAAATTCATGATTCATGTAAGATAGGGACATTTCTGGGGAGAAGGCTCTGTGTAAGTGGATTCAAACAAGGGGGACTCAATTGTCCTATACCTACTGCTAAGAATGAAAGCTGTTTAGAAGCTACTGCCGTCCTTAAAGAGACAATACATGTAAGCTCACCCACTGCCCAGGCAGACCATTTCTTGCAAAAAAAGAAAAAAAAAATCCAGGAAAAGAGAAAACTTGAACATCAACTGTACTTTCAACTATCAAAGCCTCGCCTTTGTTCTCAATTCCCCCTCCCACCATCACAGTTGACAGTAATTAGCACCTTGGCTGACAACCAAAGCTGAGGGGGTGAAGAAGCTAACTGGGCTTTAGAAGAAGCTTTCCTGCAAGATCCTCAAAGCAAGTCCTCCAGGCCTGGACTGAGACATGCTGACTTGTTGGCAGAGGAAGTGTGGGTATGTGGGAAGTTTGCGTGACTTCTCTTAGTGGTGTACCTGCTTATTGGATAAACAGAAAAGCTTCATTGCGCTCCAATCCAACACCCCTCCCACCACCTCCAAATTTCAGTCGTTTATTTATTTAAATGGCAGAATGGGAGGGAGAAACACTTATTAAAGGCTCATTAGGTGTCAGTGGTTAATCTGTGAAACTCAAAGCCCAGCTGGGGTTTGGCATTTGAGAATATCCAGAATACACATAAAACATTTGTCACCTTCAAAACAAACAAACACTTCATCTGGTCCTGAAAGAAAAATCCACTCTGAGGGCTTGTGGAGGGAGAAGAAAGGCAGAAGAAATCACCCAGAGGCAGCAGTTTCCATACCCACCGTTCCTGTGCAGGGTGAACACAGTGCCCCAGTGAGCACAAGAGGTGCCCATCTGTAAAAAGATGGGCAGCTGGTCTTGCCTTCCCTAAGGCAAAGAATGCCACAGAGAGCTTGCCCCTAATGTTCCCTCCACTCATGGAGATGCTCTGTACTCTTGTTAATATCTAAGCCTGGATGTCGAAAGTGAATTTCAAAGGGAATAAGGAGCATAGACTCACATGCTTATCCAGGGTCTGCTCAGCCCTGGACTACGCACTCATTCAACAAGCGGGTCAATTTATCATCATCTGAGCCAGAGATTTCTGCAATGCTGCTTTAGCTCTCAAGTAACTGAGCTCAAATCCCCAAAAGTAGTAACTGCCACACAGGGCTCAGCAGGGACCAGTGATTAAGATGCTGCACAGAACAGCCCAGTTTTCAGCTTAGTAACATCAACTTATCATAGAAATAAGTGGCTGATGAAAGAGACATCTCACAGAATCTCAGCAGCACTTAGATATCTCAGTAACAGGCATGATATAACCCCCTAAGTGATAAATTAGATCAGATAGGCACACCCAACCCATAATTACCCAGAAGTTCTCTGGGACAGAAAGGGGACTTCATAAGGCTCTGTGCCAGGCACATGTCACAGTGTTATATGACACAGAAACATTATGGAATTAGGATAACAATGACAGCATTACCACAGCCTTCTGTGCACTAAATCACTTCACCTGCAAATACAGTAGTACACATCCATTCCTTATTATCCAAATAAAATAATTCTAAATTGCCCAAAGAGGGAGAAAAACAGCATATAAGTAAATGTTCTGACCTAAATCTCCAAATCAGCTATGGATTGTCTCAAAAATATGTGCAAATGTTACATTTGATTGCTAACCTAAACAATCAGACATGTCATATAATTCCATACATGTACAGATATGAAAAGTCAGAAAATCATGGTGAATTAAAAGAGGGCAGACTTCTTTACAGGCATGCAAAGGTCAACTGTATATGCACATAGTTAAAGAAGGATGGGCATAAGCAACACATGGGCAATAAGAAACACCACGTGCAGAGGATGGAGTCAATGCAAAATAAAGAATACGCAAATGTATATTGTATGCTAGATAATCTGCTATGAGAGGGAAGGAGCAATTCACTACAAGGAATCAAAATCACTGTACAGACAGAAATTAGCAGAATTAAATGTCACAGATTTGTCCAGGTAAAGATGCCTACGCCTAAAGAATATAACCTACCAAGCTGCGCAGAGCAGAGCAAAGCATTTCTGAAGTCTCAGGGTACTTTGTATTAACAGCCTATGAACTGTTATTACTTGGGTTTGGATGAGCGCTTGCCTCAGCAAAAAGAGGAAAAATAAACTATCCCATCGTCCTTCATATTGGTCACCCTGCAGTTTCAAGACCCGTTGGGTGTTCTCCAATCAGTCTAGTCATCCAAACTCCCACTAGGAGCCCTGAAGGGTCACAGAATCAGTAAAAGTAAAGATACTAGGGATCTATAAAAACTCCTTTCTAATCATATTCTCCAATTCCTATGTAATGTTACTTTATGCCAGGACACAGTTCCTAAGAAAGAGAACTTCACCTTAGCTGCCTCTTGCTCTATCTGATCTTGTCAAGAAAGTAAAGTCACTTTAATTTGGGGATGAATTTGGAGGTGTTCAGGGAGGGGAGTAACTACTTTTACCTCAAATATAAGATCCTATTTTGAACAACAAGATGGGAAGTAGAAGTTCAACACATTTGCAAAGAAAGAAAAGGAGAATTATTGTAGAACAGAAAGTTAATCACACATGCTATTTGTTTGCCTAAGTGTATAGGTTATTGTGTGCAGACAAAAGGCGAGGTTACCTATGCAGGGGGAAAACAAGTGGGAGCCTTCTGTAAACCTTCCAGCCAGCTGGCAAATTGCCTTAACCGCGGTATAATGCAGCCAGAATAAAAGAGTTCTGCAGTATGTTAATGCGCATCTTTAATGAAAGGTGCATCACATTCATTCCTTGAAACTAATTCTTAACAGAGGCTTTTCTCTCCTCCCAAGGGAAGTTAAAACTTGTAACAGCCATTTGTGGTAGATGTTTCTCTCACCTGTCCTTACACCGACAGAGAGTCCATGGTTTCCGCAAGCAATCTATTCCAGTGCTTAGCTATCCTTCTCATTAAAAAGTGAGGTCTTTCTCCTGATGTTTAACCTAAATATTCTTGCTGCAATTTATACCAGGAGAGTGTATTTCCTTATTCTCCTACATGTGCTCTTTTCAGTGGCATCAGGTCAGTAAGATATTTTTAACAGAGAGGAGCTGATAGTCTCATTCAGTAGCTATCTTATCAGCCACCTTGGCAAAAGCAGACATCTGTTCAAACGTCAGCATCCAGCCTCACCATTTACAAAATCCTTACCCAGATGGGTAGTATGGACAAGTAGAAGCTACTCCCATGAATTTCCGAAATCATCTGTTCCAACAGAAGCAGAAGTAAATCCCTGAGTTCCTCCTAATAGGGCAAGGTAGGACTTCAAAACACAAGAGCATCTGGAGAGACTTAAAACTAGTGTCAACAGATGGAAAACTAAAGCCTCCCAGAAATTTGGTTTTCAAGGGCTAGGTATGAGAATATGGCTCTGAATTAAAGCAGAAATGTTCAAATATGTTTCTTAGGCAAGATACTCAGCAGCATTGCTGTTATCTGGTATTTGGGATGAAGGTTCAGGAGAGAGCCTGAACCTTCAGGTGCTTGTTTTTAAACAGACTGGAGAAAAACTAGCTAGGCCAAGTGTCCTGATAGTTATTATTTTATTCAGGCTCCTATTTGCACCATGCAAAAGGAACAAAAGGGATTTGGTTTCATCTGAAGAAATAAAAAAAAATAAAAAAAAAAAAAGACCATTCCAAACTCACTTAGGACTTGAACTGCTTTCTGCATTTTCCCAAAAGCTCAATGTTTCCTCCCTTATTATTGGTTCTTTTATTTCTTTTTCCCCAGGAGCTGAGGAGTTTATGCATTCCAGTGGGGAAGCACTAAAGCAACAACAGAGAGCATGAATTAGGAGGCAGAAATTCCCTATTCCACCAAGAGTCTCTGTAACCCGATCTGCACCCTTGTGGCTCCACATTGTGTAGAACTGAGATTATGGCATGTTTCTACATCTGGGGCACACTGCGTAGATAAACACAGAAAAGACCACGAGGCTCACAGATACTGTGGAAGTGAGAAGACACATACACATGTGTCTAGAGCTAGATGAGGGAACATATACAGCATGTATCTATCAATGGTATAAATGTGTATAGATGTGTAAATGTGAAAATTTCCTGTCTTTAATATTTGGAAAAATCTTACATAACTTTTACACCTGATTTAAATACATGAAAAATGGAAGATCAAATATAGAAAAGGTAAAGGTAGGATGTTGGACAAGGGGCAGAAAATAGGACTGTTATTGGTAATACAGCTGATGGAGAAGCATACCTAACCCCTCTGGGAAGCAGGGCAAGTCCAAGGAGAAATAAGATTCTTGTCAGTAGAATTGGTACAGATCCTGAATGAGGACATGGGAAAACCAGAACAACTGGGTAGGACCTGAAAAGGGCTACTCTAGAAGCACCATAGAAATAGCAGTTATAACTGGGACGCTGCCAATGGAAGTAGGCATTACTCAGGGTACATAAAATAAAGGTAGACCTAGGGGATGCTGTTGTAACCTTAATGCTGCTGTTGTAACCTTAATGCAGTAGATTGTTAAGAAATAAATCATGCATAAATAAAGTAGAATAATTTTGGATTGAAATAAGTTTTGGAAGGCTGGTGCAAGATATTCCACAAGGACTGAACTACAGAGATCTACTGTAGCTCCACAGGCTTGGCTTTCAGTCTGGATAGAGATGTCATTACTGTTTCTAAAGAGAAATTTTATCAGGAACTAAGTTATTATGGAAGTCTTTAGCTTCACAGAGATTAGATGGAGAACAAATGCAAATGGTCACAGCAGCATCCTGATGTTTCTTTTTCTGGATCTGATATTGACATATTTCTTCACCCCAAAATTACTCAACAGGCAATAGGTCATGATGTTTTATGCTCAGTTTGGGCAAAGCAGCAAGGAATCTTACAGAAAAGCTAGTTATCAGAAATAACCTTGGATTGAGCGATTAGGGGAACAGAGAGCCTCTCTTAAAGAAGGAGATTAAAAAGCTTGTCTAACCCAGATAAATGAAAGCAAAGAGGGGATATGACTGCTATGTATAAAGGGGGGATAGATACACAAGGGATAAAAGAAAGTTATTTTTAAGCAGGAAAAACAATGCTGGTAAAAGAACAACTGATTGTAAGGAAATCTGCCTTGAAAATAAGAGAGATTTTAACTATCTGAGGGGGAAGTTCTGAAACAGCTGTCCAAAAGTAGCTATGGAAGCAACTAAAATGGGGTCAAGAAGAAGCACAACTGGTTTGTATAGGGCAATATGATTTTGCTGCCTAGAGCAGAGGGATAGGACCAGATGAGCCTTTCCAGTCCAGTGACTATAAGTAAGCAGAAGCAAGAGGAGGAATTCCACTGTGAAAAGCCTTTTCCCCTCAATTTTTCAGTCTGCAAATGTCAAAACTCGCTCTTAATCATCGTATCTCTGTCCCCCAGCTAACCCACGTGAACACAAAGACTCATGTAAATGATACCTCCAACTCCTTTGCTCCTACTTCCCTCATTCAGCAGCAATACCTTCTCTAGTACTCTAGAGAATAAAACATTCCTCTTAGCCTTCACCCAAGCTGGTTAAGTTATGAGTCTCACATTTACAGTGCTGACATCACACCCTATACCAAACATATAATTCCTTCGATGCTACAGCTCTGTATCCTCACATAGGCTGGTCTACAGCAGGTAGAAAAGAGATACCACAAAGAGTAAAAATCCCCTGTTTACAGACACTTTAAGGTGATTAATTAGCCACATCAGCCAAAGCAGACAAGAAATAGTTGTGAATGTTCCACATGCAAAATTAATTAACACAAAAACAACATTCCTTCCTGAACCTCAAGTTCACCTTCCCCGACCACCTGGGGAAGGATGCTTTCTTGACTGCACCTGCAGAAGCAGGAATTGCTTCTAATAGCCTTTCAATTAAAAATGTAGGCTGCAGGAGATGGTGTGATTTTCTCCCCTCTATATTTATACAGCACTTAGCATATGCCAGAAGGATAAAGGCTGAGTTTAGAATAGAGACAGGGTGAGGTACTTGCTCCTGCTTTACAACTCATTCTGGGAATAAAAGCCCTTTGTGGAAAAATGGTCTTCCATCTCACTGAGGTCTGGCATTTACACAACTCTTGCCATTTTTGCTGAAACATTTATTTTCTGGTGCTTT
The DNA here is from genome assembly GCA_013396955.1 of Regulus satrapa. Classification (NCBI taxonomy): domain Eukaryota; kingdom Metazoa; phylum Chordata; class Aves; order Passeriformes; family Regulidae; genus Regulus; species Regulus satrapa. The sequence goes on from VWZN01000791.1 coordinate 360,508, forward strand.
TATATGCCTTTTTCAGTTGCTAAGGTCCTGTCCCCTACCATGATTAGCCAGAGAAGGTTAATGAGGTATACTTTGAGTGCTTCTGACTTCTGCAAAGTCAGTGAACTATGGGGCTCCACTGGTGTCATAAAAAAGTCAGAGCTGTGAGACTGCCAAAGAGTTTGCCTTGCTAAATCATTCCTCCAAAACAGAAGGCACAAATAATTCAATACAGGTATAAAACTAGCCCCTTTGGGAGATGATGGTGTTCTTGATGGTAGCATTAATTTGGTATCCCAGAGAGTGGATAATCCAGGTAAGGCTGACTCAAGCTGGAGCAGCAGGGACATCAGTGGGACACAGTTATTTGAGGACCTCAGTGCTACTTGATGTATACATAACCATGATTTATGGAAATGCAGACTGCAATCAGCACAGGCATAAATAGGAGTACATGAGGAGAGAGGAAACTGTTAATGGTAGCGGGGGCTAAGATCTGAGTAGGCTGGGGAATGTAGCTCTAAGCTTCTAGCAGGGGCAAATCAGGTGTTAGGATTTGGGAAGAAGAATTAGAACAAAATTTATACCTTAACAAATACTGAAAACTGACTACCATCCAACATAACCCACCTTCAGCTAACAGGCAGTGACAGCACCTGAGTCAGACTCTTACTTAATAGTGTTGCATACTTAGAGCCAACATGCCCTTCTGAAATCACTGTGTGAGGATGGGGAGCTTAATAAATGTCCCAAATTTCAGCAAGATCAGTCTTTTCTGATTCTGGTCTGGTAAATAAAATCTAAAGTTGGGGGGCTTATTCTGTCCCTATCATTGTTCATCTAAGGTGAAAGAAGGTTTCTCCTTGACCATCTCTACTGCTCTCCTTTGCAGAACTGTGAGGCAGGGGAAAATGTAGCAGGGGTACTGGTAAGGTTGCACGTTTTGTGTCCAGGCAGTTCAGAAGTCACAAAGGTTTTAAAGAAAATGTATTTTTAAGTGCATGTATAGGCATCTAAATCCTTTATGTAAGCATTTTGCAGTCTCTAGGAGTGTATCTGCATTGTGCAGGTGTGTGTCTGCATCCAGTACGTGTCCATGCATGTAATGCCCTATCTAATGATTTTTCCCCTTAGCTTTCCCTGTTGAGTTCTGGGTTTGAGTTTCATTTTGCTGAGCTTTCATTTCCTTCACTCTGATTATTTTTTTTTTCCTCCCTAAAGCATGTTACACAGAGGGAGGGATGCTTGCCAACTCACCCTGCAGTCTGGGAGACAGTTTAGAGTTTTGGCTGCTAAGTGGGTCCAGTAAGTGGTGAACAAAACCCTAACACGTGTGCAGTGACACCTACTCTTTACACTGATTGAATATCTCTCCCAGAATCTCTTGAGATCTGAAGTCAAAGGAATGTTGAAAAATGCAGATCCAGAAGAAGGCCAAAGCCATTTCCTTGTGCTGAGAAAAGCTAAATGTTAAAGCCAGCCCCAGCAGGGTTAGGAGAGGAGAAAATATAGAGAGAAGAGGTGAGTTAGCTAAATCTCACTGTTTTCTGTGCTGTGCAAGCAAGACTGAAGGCACAGCTTGAGAAGCATCTCTGAGAATATCAGAGGGAGATCCTTCACCTTTCAGTGGGGGGGTGTCACAGTGGGTGAAACCCCTCCCCATCCCACATAGAGCAGCCAGAGCCCCTGCCCTCCGCCTGGCAGCCCCACTTTGCCCCTGTGCAGAGGTGCACGCCTGCCAAGAGCAGTGTTGGCACAGCTGTACGCACGCCCCTCTGGCAGAGAGACACCGGGGCTCGGCTCTCCTCTCACTGCTGGAATGGGGAGGATCAAGCTTCTTCTAGAGGAATTACTGCACATGTTGGGAGCCAGATTCCAGGGAAACCAGTTACAAAGCCACAAGTCCCCATTTTTTTCTTCTCCCACCACTGACAGCACTGGGCTGCTGATTGCAAATGCTGTCCTCATCTGCAGAACATCCTTTGTCTGGATCCTGGGTCTGGATTCACACTGGAATAGCCACAGCCTGCCCCACTACTCCAAATCTTCAAGGTCCATGTCTACAGCTCCCCTCAACCTGGCACATGGCAGGGAGTCTTGTGCAGTGCACCAGGGCAAGGGGTAGCCATCTGAAACACTGTTCCCAGTTATCACCACATCTCCAAACTGAGTCAAAACAATAGATCTGCTCTGCATCCTGGTTCTCTGCCAGGTCTCTTTTCTTGGCTTTGCAAAGAAACAGGATGGGAAGCAAAGCTGTGGGATAGGAGCAACCAGGGACACCCTTGCTGCTTTCCCTCTATCCCGGGGGTGGTTAAAGGGGCTGCTCAATGCATTCTTGCACCTTCTCTTATCCACATTTTTTATCCCTAATTTGCCTCTATTCAGAAAGCATGTAATTATCCTCATGCCCTGATTCAGTTTCTCCCCCTTCTTTCTTTTATTCACTCAGGTGCTCCCCAATAAACACAGTGGAAGGGAGTGGGGGTGGGAGAAAGCAGCAAACAGCAGACAGTCTCCATCTCACCTGTGTAAACAGAAATGGATGGTGGTTCTTCATGCCCTGACTCATCAGCACCCCACCTCCCACCCACCCACCCACGGATCTGCCTCCTGTCCCTGCTGTGCACCATGGACACAGTCCTCACTGCACAGTCCTAACCACTGCCTCCATCATGTCTTTAGTCCAGTGCCCCTGTGCCAGGACCAGTCAAAGAAGTGAGATCAGTGCAAGCAGTCGAGAAACCTGTAGGGACGGGGGAATAACTTCAGCGTGATTTCCCCCTACCTCAGTTCTCACTGATTTAGATATGGAATGGCTAGTTCACAGCCCAGCAGTGTCCACCTCTGTCCTGAAATGAACTGCTGGCCAAGCCACAGCAGTGTGAACACTGTATGACTTACCAGGGTACTTCTGCCTGTGCAGCTACAGAACAACTGCTCAAAGAGCAGAGACTGCCAGGTCAGATGGGGCCTCCCACAAGCTAGAGTGGGCTGTGCTCCCCAGCTGGAGACTACTGCCTAAGAAGGTCAAGCTTCAGACTTTCTGATGGATGAGAGCTCCAGAAAGAGAACCCATGGGTTTCAGGACCCCCACCTGACCCATTGCTATAGCCAAGTACTATAGCAAATTTCAAGCTTTGCTGCAGACAGAATTCTGCCAAGTTTGGGTGGAGCATTAGATAAGACCTGCCAGCTCTACCTACACCTCACAGAGAAGACCCAACCAGGATGGAGCCCACCTGCAGGACAGCTGGTTCATGGTACACATGTGCATTACTGCCACACTGGTTGTAGCCAGCAAGTGCTCTGTGAGCATCAGGGAGTGATTCTGACAAAGATTTTTTTCCTCCTTTCCCATGCCATACACAGGTACTCACACACAGAGGTACCCCCCAGCAGCAATTATCTTAAGCCCATCCAAGCTTGGAGTACAAGCAGAATTGCCAAGGGCCCAGCTGAGGCCATCTGGGCTGCAAGGCATCTCTGTGCAAAAGGAGCACAATCAGACATGAGTGTGGAGGGGGTGAGAGGTAACCTTGAAATCAGTGATTTGGAAAGCAGAGGGGAAGCTAGGTGTTCGCCAACCACAGCTAGCAAAGAAGAGTTAAGCCAAGAACTGTCTTCTTGGGAGTGTGGCCTCAAATAAATATAATTCGTCCCCTCTCTCAGACCTGATGGACCTCAGACACACCTATTTTCAAAGATATGTGTGTCATTTTGGGCATAAATATGTCAAAAAACCAGATTTTGTGCCGTTTCTGTGGCCTAAAAGTAGGAGAACAGGTATGACAGAGGTAGTCTTGGAGACATAAGATGAAGCTAAGGCTCTCAGCAGGTTGCAGGATATCTTTTAAGTCCACACACTGAAAGATTTCTGTCAGTCTAGAACTAGGTGGATGACTTTGTGTATTTAAATGTGTGTGTATTGTGTGGCTACCTCTGTTATAAGGGGATAAGCAGTAAGCCTGTAATGAAGTTCTTTGACATTTCCATTACAAGAGTCTTAAGGCCAGTTGCCTGAGAAAAACCAACATCTCCATGTTTTGCAACAGGCATTTCAAAGTCAGTAGGGCAAAACCCCTGAGGATAAGGACATGATTTTTACTTTGGCCCATCAAATTTCATTCTGTCTTAGCTGCATTATAAACCGTTGAATAATCACAATTTCTTTTCTGTCACTTTCTTGCAGAAACCCTGGCAGACAGACCAAATGGCATCTGAGCATAAATATTTTAAGAGCTAAACCAAACACCTCAGTAAATCAGTGGCAACTCCCCACAAGTACCATGGTAAATGCAACATCTCAGCTTTGGCAGAGCAAGAGAAAGGCAAAGGTCCAGTCAGGCTACACACAAAATGTGGACAAGTCATCAAGGTTCTCTTTTATCTGTTTAAATGTACTTCCATGTGAAGAGGTTGCCTGCACTCCACTACTCAGGATGCAGAAGAAAGACAAACCACTCTGAGCTTTCATGAATGTCTGTGAAACAAGTGCAGGTTAGTCACTGGATTGAACAGTCAGACTCAGTGCTGAGAGCTCAGCATGCATGAGAATGAACAATTTATTTTACTGAAAAGATTTTTGGGGTTTCCTCTTAAGAAACAAATTAAAACACAACACATATTTTTAAAAACCCCACTACCAAACAAAAGAACTACATTAAGGGTAATTTATTTAGGCTGAAGCATAGGAAAATGACAGGTTTACAGTTTCCTTTTCAGCCTTTCTTCCATCCCACTTATGTGTGGACATTTTGATTCAAACTTTAATTAATGAGTGCATGCAGCTCTCTCCATGGAGTCCCTCCCTTAACCCTTGTACTTCAAAGAAACTTGAAAAAGTGGAATTAATGTGGCTTGCGAAACAAGACTGGCATTTCCTAGCTTGACTTCACAAGTTAAAAATTGAATCACTTTTCTTTTATTTTCTGCATGTAATTGCTTTGATGGCTTGAATGTGCATGAGCTATTATAAAACCAATAAATGGGCCAAGAAAGTATCAGTGAAGATGGAGAAAGAGCTATCCATGAATCTCTAAGCACTGGCAGAGGAGAAAGGAATAAAGAAACAGCAATGGGCAGCAAGAAAATCAACCAATGTAGAGATTATGCAATCCTGTTTTATGATGAAAAAAAGCAGCATTGACCTTGCCAAGGGGTTGAATGAGGCAAAGAAAGCAGAAGCCAGATTGGAAAAGGTACATTGGAGCACGGTGGAAGAGGGTGAAGCTGGCAGGTCACTGTCATGATGGCCAGAAGATGAGACAAAAGGAAAGCACTAATCAGGCAGATCATTCGGCAGACAGGTTTCTTGTGTTGCAGCAACATGTTCATAAGAGACTAAGAGAGGGCTGAGAGCTGTAATGCGTGAAAGGTGAGGATAGGACCACACTGGTCTGGTCTGTGTAACCTCAGAGCAGAAACACCATGGTACACAGCAATGGGCATGTTTACAGTCCAGATGCCATGTAGCCAAGTTAGCCCAGCAAGGCCAAGGTGAGAGCCGAGGCAGCTTGCCAGGCTCACACAGCTGCCTTGCACCCTGCTGTGCTGATGCACCCCGTGGCACTGCTCTGCACCGTATGGATTTACCATTGCAAGCATATGCCAGGACAGGCAACACATAGCTGTGTTTCACAGAGCCAACTTGCCCTAAGCAGCTGTGCAGCAGCTGTGCAGAGAGCAGACGTTTTCTCCTCGGATGCCCAGGAGTAAAGGGACCCGAGTGCTGGCTGCTATCTTGTCCTGTCCTTACTCTGTAACCTTAAGCAAGCCACTGAATTTTCCTGAAGCTCAGCTCTCCCTCTGTTAAAGGCTCTGAATAATCAGTCCCTTGTTGCAAGGGGTGTGAACAAAGACCTGACAGCCGAGAGCAATGACAAGGGTCAGTACAATAAGGCGATGGCTCAGCTCATCCACTCCAGAGGAGCTGCGCAGCTCAGGGCTGCACCTAGACCACCTTCACGCCCCACATCAGAGGAAGGACCTCTGCCATAGCAGGGTGGTGGTTAGTGCAGAGCAGCCGTGCATGACGGCAGCCAGCAGTGGGAACCGTGCTGATTAATGACAGAGCAGCAGCACCGCAAGTCAGGCATGTGGATCAGTGGCTTTAAATGGAACAGCAGGATTTTCTATGGTACTTGCTGAGGGCTGGTTTTGATGCAGGAGATTAACTAAAGCTCAAGAGAACGTTCTTGGGTTTTCTCCACTTGCTCTGGAAGGTGAAGTGACACCACTGACCAGGGAGCTGTCTTTCCTCTCTGAAATCCAGAGAATCCTCTCTGAAAATACCTTTCCTGGAAGAGGGAGCACAACGATGCTCAGGCTGATGCAGTGGCACTCAGCCCTGCCCCTTCCAGCCTCTAGAAAGCAGATGCATCTCATCTTCCACACTCAACACAAAGCTCAATCAGCTGAAGCCCCTGGCCACAGCTCTCCCTCTGAAGCAATTACTGTGCTATCCAGGATCCCACATAGTAGTTGTCCACACACAAAGGTGAAATGTGGGTGGGTGGGAGGGAGGTAGGATGTAGCCTCTACAGAGGGCAGCATTGCTTCTCCTGTCCTGCGCTGCTCAGAACCCACCTCTCCAAGGATGGTTCCCAGCTGTGGCTGAGAGCTGTTGGCTCACCAATGCAATGCTGTCTTCCACACGGAAATGGAGGGAGCCTCTGAGACCAGGGCAGTAGAAACAGTCTTGGAGAAAGACTGACCAGCAGTCCTCAGTGAGAAGCAGGCACTGTGGTGGGACAGAGCCCCACGGCCAGCCCAAGGAATGTACAAGTGTAAATTTTCCTCAGTGCCAACTTTATAGGCCTGGCTGCTCTACTGCTGTGCCAAGAATATCCAGTAAGCTGGGCCTTACCCTTTTTCGCAATAGAAATGATTGTGCTTATGACTGAACATTTATCCCTTCCAGTCTGCTGATTATTTCACCAGGCAACCTGAACATTCCATTAATATCATCTTTTGTGGAGCTAAATATATACACTAACCACATACACAAATACATATAAATACATCTCTATCTAGCAGAGAATCCAATTAAGTGACTATGTTACGCCTTAGCAATTAATGAATTCAACAAGCTGAGCTGCCTCTTGCAGATGATTAAAGTTCAAGCAATATCAATCATAACAGCAAAAAATATTCCAGATTTTCCTACATGCTATCTACAAAGAGATTGCTAACACTTCAATCAATGGGCAAATTCAAGTGTGTTCGCAAACCTCAGGAAACTCATATTTTTTGATTATATACAGCTTGTCCTTCAATTTATGGTGCCTGCTCTTGAATGCAGGATCTCAGGCCACTCCTGCTTCTTTATATATCTTTCTACAGCATTTTCTGGATGGCAGGTCTGTAAAAATCCTAGTGTCCTACAGGTCAAAAGAGAGCAAATTCTATGACTGAATAGATCAGACTGACACTAACCACTTGACTAATGCAAATGGTTTTCTTCTCTTTGTGTTCAGTTGCCAGCTTTCTGTTTGTGTTTACACGTGTGTGTGTTTGTGTGCACAGGTGTGTGCTTGTTCTTTCACACATTAATCTTTTTCCAGAACAAGCCTGCTCGTTCTGTTTCTGCCTCCCAGCAACAGACAACACTGAGCCCTCTAGGGACTGCTTATTCCCTCCTTCTCTCACAATACACCTCCTCTGCATTCATAAGACAATCCATAGGGGAAAGTACTACATAAATAAATATTTAAGTAGCCACTAAACCATGGAAGATGCAGAAAAGCATGTGAGTGACTTGTCTGCAGTATTCAGGGCACAAAAGAGAAAGAACAGAGGCATGGCTTGGAGTGTTGGGAGCAGACAAGTGATGAGGGTTTGAACTGGAAATGCAACCACCCCCTTCTCTTCTCCGATCCAGCCAGCACAATGGGTTGGTTTTCACCCTGAGACTAGAGCTGACATAATACAGGCCTGTGTTAGTACAGCTGCATAAATCCAAAAGCCAAGAATGTGCCATTCTGGGAAGCTGATAGAGGAAAGAGCCTTTAACTGAACCATCACAGACAGTTAATTATCTTGCTACTAATGCTGAGTCTTTTTTTTTGTTTAACTGCTCCACTGTTCTAGTTTGTTGTCACATTCCAGAAAGAGGCCACAAATGCCTGGGAGAAGGTTGGAGGCTGATCTCTGGGGATTGGTTGGGTCTGTCACAGAGAGAAGCCAGGCATGAGACCCAGACCTGGTTACTCCTCTGCCCTCTGAACTGGGTACCAGGAAGTTCCTTTGAGAGTTCCTTCCAGGCTAATCAGCTTAAGGATCCTACATCCACACAGAATTACTTATGCCCATGCCTATGGCACTACAGATTTCACAAGTCTCTATGAGATATCAAAGAATAATATTTGGATCTTTTCTAGATTCCTTGAGAAGCACTGTTCTGAAAATGGGTATTATAGGGAATAGTGTATACATCTGGCCACTTATGTCATCCCTATAAGACAGCAGTTTGAAGGGTAATAGCCGTGTAAAATATGCCATACCCTAGGAAAACACATATTATTTGTATGCTTCCCAGCACATCCAGGAAAGCTAAAATGCTCTCAGAAAATCATTCAAGACACAGTTTCTTGCAGAGCACACTCTAGCAAAAAACATAGAACCCACAGCGGGCACCAGCAGTCTTGAAGGATCAGAAGATCACTTGTATGATCAGAGGAGGGCATTTTTTTTGCACTGCCACGCAGCTGTTGGAGGGTGACATTTCAGAGAGATGTGGAGAACTTCCCTTCAGGAATATGTCCCAGATTTTTTACTTCCCCAGAGAGCAGGAAAGGTCAAGGAAGGCCCCCTTTCAGGTTCACTAGTGCTATTTTCTCCTCCAGGTACAAAGACTATGGCTGCTATTTGAGTTGTGGTAAGAAGCAAGCCATGAGCAAGAGCTTTGGACCCAAAGTGAATGCAATCAGCCAAAGTCACTTCTTCCCTCTGTTTCAGCAATTTCTGCAGCTTTTCCTTCTGCCTCATCAGGATGGGTTTTTACCCCCTTTTTTTTTTTTTCCCCCTGCTCTACATCAGTATTCTTTAGGAAAGGAAGACACTTTGGGTTAAAAGATCATTATTGAGAATGGTAAAATAAAATACCCAATCTGCATAAAGATATAAAAAAAAACAAACCAGCCTTTGCATATATGCAAACCAGGGTGTTCAAGAGGAATGAGAGAACTCTGTGCAAAAAGTGTATAGAAATGTACCTCCTTCCCTAAGCAACTTTCCTCCATTACAGGGAGAAGTATCCTGTCCCTCAGCAATCTGACGAGCGAGAAGAACCAGCAGTACCCACCAGAGAAGTAGATGGAGGTGCCCTGTCAGTGTGTGGCATACCACTGAACATGAGAATTCAGCCCATTCCTTCCATCCATTCCCACTTCTCTATAAGCAGAGTGGAAAATTAAAACATCCTTCCCAAGATGTCAATCCAGCCATCCAGATGTCAGATCATAACTGCATTTGTGCACTTCCGATCCCTTGGGATTTTTCACAGCCATCACAGCTGATGATTCTCCAAAGAGGCTGCTGTATTGTCAGGTTTCTTGCAGTTTGCTTTCTGTGTGGCACCAAGCCCTCTCCACCCATCACCTCCCTATCTGTTATTACTCCCACCTGTCAGCACTGCAGTAAATATGTGTATATTCCCGGGTCTCTCATTTTTCACTTTACAGAATTCTCTGGCCTAAAAAATGCAGACTTCCCAAACAAAACAGACACTAATATAAGGAACAAATAGGATTTTCTGACAGGCTCTTGAGCTCCATTCACTATCCATGCATTTACCTACACATAAGAACTTTTGTCCACTTCCTGCAGGAGGTTATTTGCACTTCTGCAACTGTGCTATTATAAATCTGTTGTCAGAAGTGCCTATAGATTAGGAAAAATCAGGTCTCATGAGAGCTGGACAAGATATCTCCAAAAAACAGAAGTCCAATGACATACAGCCAGCAGCACAGCGAGACAGAGTGAAGGAGAGCTCCATATTCAAACTCCTGAATACAAAAAAGCAAACCCTGCTTCTGGACAGACTGATTTTGGAGGGGAATACAGCCGGGCTCTTGATCCTGTTTTTTCTTCAAAGATGCAGGTTTGAGGTTTGGGATTAGGACCCTGGTCTGTTGACCCTCCCTGACATTAATGGTTCTGCTCCCTTCCTTTCTCTACCTTGTTTTCATTTTGGCTATGGCACTTGCCTCTCAGTCCCCCACCCCTGCACATCCATTCTAAAGGCTGTTTAACAGATTATTTGCCTGATATAATTGTTCCCATTTCTTTTCAGTCTTCTTTTGCCTCCCTTCTCAGTTGTATCAAGTGTGTCTTTTCCAACACACTTTATGCCTCTAACCACTCAGTCAGTAACAAGATGTGAATGCTGACCTGTTCCACTTTCTTCAGGAGTTTTTCAGAGACCCACACAGTTTTCTTCAGTTTTGGCCTTCTTGAGGGAAGTCCCATGAATACCAGAGAAGTTCTGTCATGGCTTTTTGTTTTACCCTACCATGAATCTCACTTTGGCCATTTAGCTCGCTTTCTGCAGATAATTTGCAATGGTCAGGGTGCTGATATGTTAAGCTCATACTCCACAAAACTTGAAATTCTCACCCATTTACAATTCATATTTCCCTAGCAGGTTAATACAAAAACAGTCACTGCCATCAGTGGATAAAATATGTCAACTCTTTACAGACTTTCCCCAAAGTATGCTGAGCAAGAAAATCCTGGGCATTTACTACTGTTCTTAATTTGCCTGCATCCACTGTGCACTGGCTCTCCCATCTGTCTGTGTGACCATGTTTTTTTCAGCTTATATTTACGTGGTAAGTATTTAGTGGCTACAGCCACCATCTAGGTCTCTCTGCGCAGCTCACAGCCCAACAGGGCACTGGTTAATGGCAGGCTTTTTCAGTGAATGGAGTAACACAGATAATCAAAATAACCATAAGCTTGTTCTGCACAGTTCATAAATCAAACTAACCAGGGATGGTATTTTTCATGACAGAGAATGATAGTCGTACTGCAGGCTGAGTGCTATTTATTACAGTGTCTGTTTTCCTAATTACCCCTCCATTTTCACACATTTCCTAATGGCCAGTTAGAAGGGCTTTGCACTGATGAACAGTTTACACATCTCATCCCAGGAAAACACAGTTACATCTCTACAGAGGGTAAAGGAACCTCTGGAAACAGAGCTCATTCACAGACAGCTTAGAGACCCCACCCACCAAGCTCAGGGAAAATAAGAGATCTGCGATCAGTGATTTGCTTTTGCCTGACCACAACAAGTTCATAGGTATCTGGGAAGTCTGTCTTGAATTTACATAAGTAATTCATATGTATTTAATGGCACTTGAAAAAAACAAAAGAAACTCAAGGAGTGACTATTTTTTTTCCATTCATACCTCAAAAGCTTCTCTCCCCACCCCCCCCTCCCCACCTCTCCTTCACCCTATCCCAGCATGAAACACACCCTTTGAAACACTAGCTACTCACTCCATGCATATGACAGACTCTGATTAAACGCACAGATAATAACCTTGCAAGGCAGTCAAACTTGCAGCAGTACAGGCTGTTCTCATCATTGGCTCCCAAAAATAGTTCATTGCCAATAAAAGTCAATCAGTTCAGGCTCTGCCAGCCTGCACTTCTACTGTCTTCCCCCATCCCAGGGGCTGCTGACACAATTTGTCCCCTCCAGAGTGGTTGCAAGGCTCTAAATACCACCAGGAGCTGTGTATTGGTTGCTGAAAATACCTCAGGAAGTCTGTACACCAGACTTCCAGGAACCCTCCCTGTCTTTGCTCCCTTGTGTAAGGGAGATCCAAGAATCCTGACTTGCAGCAGCTATGAGACAGCATTTACAGATTTTGGCCTACACCTTCCACAACCTCCTAAGACCTAGTAGCAGTGGTGATGCTGGGACAGCTGTTTCAGCTTTGGCTCAACAACACCTGCTGCAAGGACTCAGCACAACCATCTGCAAAGAGCGAGCAGAGGAAGTGTGAGATCGCAGACAAGCAGATCTGAAGGCATTTGAGAGGATACAACAAGGAACAGAAAAGAAAATTCCAGGACAGAAATGAAGAGAAAAGGGGTTCTCAATATGCAAGGGTGGAGTGCAGCACAGACAAGAAGACAAACCAAGCCTGTGAATGGGTCATTCTGGGGAGAGAGAGCAGTCCATTATGTCTTAGACCTGTTCATTTTGATATCTACATTGCAAAAATTTTCTCCTGACGTCAAGCAGTGAACCTACTCTGAAGTCAATGGAATTGCAGCACTTATGCTAGAGGTGAATTTGGCTCCTAAAGGACTTTTCTATGCCATGATTTAGATAATGAGCCTTCAAAGCTTATGTTGTAGCTATAGTGTGAGTGGAGGAGAAAAAGGGCCAAGAAGGCTGCAATAGAATAGCCATCTGTCATACTCAAGTCTAGAGCCCAGCTAGCTCAGCTGAGCCTAGAGTTCAGCTGTGGCATTAAAAAAGGGCAAGAGATACTGGAAGTTAATGAGCAACCCTGGAGGAAATCCTACCCCCATCCAACAGTACAAAACAGTACATATGTGTTAATACAGGCCTCTTTATGAAAACTGCATCTCAGAATATTTTGTGACGTTAAATACAAGGCATAAAATGGCATGCAGCATAAAGAATAGCTGGTGCACTGAGCAATCAAGAGGCAGTACAAATGGCCATATAATTTTGCCTTTTAAAAGCAACTTCATAAAAGCTCATTCATCCATAAAAATGCTGCGTTTCTGTTTTCTGCCTTCCTGGGAGCTTTCTTGCCTGTCCCCTTTATCTTCAGCTACAGACTTTAGATCTTCTCAAAAGACTAAGAACACCTGTCCTTCCATGCCCAAATATTGCCTCCACATTTCAAGGGTGTTTTATATAGCTCCTAAGTATTGCCAGATAGGGCTAATCAAAGAGTTCACAGGGCCTCAGACTCATAATATATAAGTAATGCAGATGATAACTGTCTATGAATATTACATCACCATCACCACCACTACCCCCCAAAAAAGAAAAGGATGTCAAGGCAGTATGTGGTGAATACATTCGAAATTTAAAACTTAAAAATTAATGGGATACAGTTTCAGGTATGGAAGACTAAATTTGTTTCCCAGTTCCTTTGAGAAGACAGAATCTGGCACACCAACAGCCATTGAAATCTAGATATCATTTTAAACCCATGACATTCAGCCTTCAAACTCTCTTCAGCTTTGAGGTCTGCAGGAGTTGTTCAGACAGCAAGTTACAAACACCAGTCATTATTCTATAATACAGGTATTTATTTTCCTCATTGCACCCAAGATCTCCCACTCTCTCCATATGTATGTACATTTAATTTATCTACTTGTAGTGTGCAATATCTTCTTTCAACACTTTGAGAGACTGACCTCTGGAAGGTGTTCTTGCAGTGCCTAATAAAAGACACCATAATAATGACATCAAAGATGAGAGAGTTAATATAGGAAAGTCCTAGGGAATTCAGCAGCCCAGAAGACACATACAAGAACTCCAGAAGAGTGGAATTTGAGGCAGTTAAATCACTGTGGATACATGCTGGTGATAGATAGGAAGATAGACAGATAGACATATACACACAGAAGACAGAGATAAAGGGGAAAAAAAATAAGGCCAAGAAATGTAATAAAGAGCAAAGCCTGGCTTAAAGAAAAAAATAGAAGAGACATTATGTAGCCTTACAGGGTTACAGCTGCTGCGCAGAAGATGACCTGCCAACCCTCCAACCTTGCCCTGAAGACATCAGCTGGCACACAGCACAGACAGTGAGTGACTGCAACTGCTCTTGGGCCCAAACAGACTCCTGGCCTGAATGCACCCACTTGTTTCAAGTGAGAGAGATTCCTCATGAGCCCTGCTCCCTTGCTCGCTTCCCCTTCTTTCCTGTGAGAGTCTTCTAGTGCCAGTGTGTTGACCATGGTCCAAAGGAACTGTTTCAACACATGGGAACCACCTGAACCTCTCTAAGCATACAAACTACATCACAGAAATGTTTCTTCCATTGGGGACCAGGTAAAAGTACTGACACTGTCACTGATGCTGTCACTTAGTGCTGCCAAAGGGATTGCTACAAATGGGGAAGCTCTGAGATTCAGAGTCCACTGCCTGTTGTGCAATCTCTCCCCCTTTCTCCTCAGTTCTCCAAATTATAACAATGCCAAATCATTAAATCATTATTCATAGGACTTATTTTCTACACCCCTGATTACTATTGCTGTATCCCCCAATGCCATTCTAGTTTGTCCTGACCTTTTGTGAAGTGCAATCCACAGAGCTGCAGAGAGAATTTAAGCCTTGCCATCACCCAGCAAAGCACAGAGATTACATCATATACCTTGCAGGCTAAACTCCTATTTATATGTCCAAGTACAGCATTTGCCTCTTTCTCAACAATACACAACCATGTTCAGCTTGTGATCCTCTTTTATCCTTTCCCCCAATCCTTTTCTGCAGAACTGTGATCTAATTGATCTTTCTCTGCAATGTATTTATGTAGTCTATTGTTCCTGCCAAGGTACAATAGTTTGCACTTGTCTCTATTGAATTACATCACATTTTTTCAGTGTACCTCCAGTTTCTCAAGAGCATTATGAATTCTAACCCTGTTCTCCAACAAATTCACAGTCCCCCCAGCTTTCTGTCATCTTCAAATTTAATATGCAAATTCTACATTCACCACTGAGCCTATTAAAGAAAACATCAAACTGAACTGAGCACAGGACAGACCCTCAAAGAACTACAGTCCATTCTCCCTTCCCTTTCGACATTCTTATTCATTTTGCATGCATTTGTTATTCACTCCCCTCAAGATCTTGCTCCTCTAGATTACTAGCAAAGTATGATAAAAGAGATGAAAAAACCTTACTGGAGTCCAAATAGATGACACCTTAAGTTTCACCTCTGTCCAAAATGTCTGTTACCCTGTTACAGAAAGATACAAGATTGGTCTGACATGACTTGTTCTTAACAAATCCTGGTGGACTTCTACAAGTCTCCATGTCATTTGTTATTTGACAAAGAGTTTAGTTGATAATTCATTTCATGTGCTTTCCTAGAATCAGGGTTAAGCAACAGTGATGCCATAAATCTACAATTCCCTGTTCCTTTTCCTTCTACTCCCTCTGATCTTTTTTAAAGGCAGGCATTGATGTTTCTCCAGTATCTGGCAAATACCAGCTGGGTCAGCTTTACACATACAGAGTCAATGCAGTGCCTTCAGCGAATGCCCTTTCTGTAAATTTGCTTTGAATATGGAGCAGGTTGGGTATGTAATCTGTTGCTGCAACAGGAGAAAGGAGGTTGTTACTAAGCAGTTTAGTCAGTGTATGTATGACCCCATCTGCAGCACCTCAACTATTTCAGTCCTTCCTCCCACTCCACACTCAGCAGCATCCCTAGCTCCTCTGTCCTGCTTACCCTATCCAACCTGTGTGCTCAACAGGGGCTGATGTTAAGCTGATGGCTTGTGCCTTCCCTGGTATGACAGTTCTCACCCACTGTCCTGGTTTCAGCTGGGAAAGATTTAATTTTCTTGTTATTAGCTGATACAATGCTGTGGTTTTGATTTAGTATGAGAATACTGTTGATAACACACCAATATTTTAGTTGTTGCTAAGTAGTGCTTACTTGAAGTCAAGGACTTTACAGTTTCCCTTGCTCTGCCAGTGAACAGGTGCACAAGAACTTAGGGCAGAGCATGGCCAAGACAGCTGATCTGAACAAGCCAAGGGCATATTTCATACCACAGAATGTCATGCCTGGTATATAAACTGGGAGGAGTTGTTTGGCAGTCATCAGTTGCTGCTCTGGGATGGGTCGTGTATTGGGCAGCAGGCATTGAGAAATTGTATTGTGCTTCACTTGTTTCTCTTGTGTTTTATTCCTCTCTTTGTTATATTCCTTCTTATTACTACTTTATTATATTTTATTTTATTTCAATTTTAAAACTGCTTTTATTGCAATATATCAGTCTTACATTTTTCTGATTTTCTTCCTCAACCAAGGGGCAGAGGTTAGCAAGAGACTGCTTAGTACATAGTTGTTGGTTGACATTAAACCACAACACTCACTCTTTCCTCCTCCTTCTCCATCTCTTCTGAGACATTTCAACCCTGACTTCCTGCTCTCTTCTGTACTCACAGCCATATCAGTGCATCTTTCACCTCAATAAAAGCAACTAATCCTGGGCAGGCAGCAAGTTGTGAAATGTTTCAGTGTGAAAACCCAAGTCGTGCATACCCAGGAGATGATCTGTGGTCTGCTACCTTTGTTCTAGTTACAGCTAGAGGACAGGCTGGACAGGAGTGATTGGGGAATAACCCATGGCAGGAAGAAGGCAACTGAACTGTGCTCTGGTACGACAAGTGGAAGTCAACAGCGGGCACAAGTTCTATGTTGGAAGAAGTGAAGTAGTTGAGACAACTGGAGAAAGGAAGTTTCTCTATAACTACTGGGAGATCAATTAACTGGTGTGCTGGGGAAACAGTGCTGTTCCAGCAATGAGCTGTGATGGGCAAAATAGCTTTTTCATGTACTAAATACCATGTGTACTCTTCAGTGCAGCCAAGGACTCAGGTGCTCATCAATTATTGAGCTTGCTTGAAAAGGCATTTAGGAGAACTGCACAAGAGACCAGTCTGCAGTTCTACCTCCGTCCCAACTGGACTGCTCTTAGCAACCCAGCCAGTGAGAAGGAAAGAGAAAGGTGGAGGTGGGGGGAAGAGAAGGAAGTAAGAAGAGAGAGAGAAGATGGAAGAGCCTTCCCCTTGCCAGAGGAAATCCTGCATGGTGCAGAAGAGGCCTCCTTGATGCCCCATAGCATCACCCATGTAGTATAACCCTGTTCCTTCCAGAGCAATTCCTGTTTTCCTCAGGATGCAGCCCATACTCTCTGAGGCCAGCTCCAGGACTGCAGAGAAGACCTTGGACTGGAGACAGGTAAAGTCAAGGACCCATCCTTGCCCCAGCAGCACTGTTGCCACATCCTGACCACTGCACAGTCCCAGATCCTAATGGAATTCACAACCTTACAAAGAGCTTCCATAGACTATGGCATAGCTCAGTGAACTATGAAACAGCTGTTGTTCCTTTGTGTGATGACCATTTTAGGGAAAAGCACAGACAGCCCTTACCCCAAATGAGCTGCCCACATTTAATCTTCCACCCCATCTATCAAAACACATTTTCACATGGGGATGTGATAGAGGACTTTCTCCTAACAGTACAAGTCCAGGCATTCTCTGCACTTCACCATAAATGTTTGCTATAGCCAACATTTAATCTTCACCTTTGTTTTGGATATGAAGCCCAACTTCCAGAAAATTGCATGTCTAGGTGCAGCTCTCTGAGGAGATCCACAGCTGATGTACTTTCAAAAAGAGAAAATGAGAAGAAATCTTAAGTAACAGCTGCAATCTCAAGGAACATTCACTCACAATCACTCAAAATGTTTCTATTTGTGAACTAGATTTCCTTGAATGTGAAACGTCACTCAAGCCTCATAACAAGCATGAAGCTAAAATTTGACCCACCACAGAATTATACTAGCACTTAAAAGTGTGTCTTTATTAAAAAGGGTTTGGGGTTTTTTTCACAGTAATAGAATTTGAAAAATTCTTAGTAAAGTCAAGTTCTAAATTTTTTTCCAAGATTTTTGCTACAATTTTGAAATTTTAAAGAAATGTTGGTTCAGGCACATACAGAATAAGAATATTTTAGATCACCATGATCCCAAAATGGCAGAGTTTTTTAAACTAAGAGATTGTGGAAGACTAGACACAATTATAGAAGACCACACTAGAATCAAATTGCTTACAATCCAAAAAAGAAAGAAAGCCTTATGTTTTGAATCTAGAGTCTTTTAAAAGTGCCTACAAAGCTTTTCAAATTTATTTCTATTAGTGTCTTTCATTTAGCATCACACATACATGCTTTTGGGACCTAGGAAATACTTCTCCACAAACTAGAGCGTGAGGTTATGGAACTTGCTGTCATAGCACAACAATAGGGAACAGGGCTTGATGCTGAAGTAAGGACTGAGCATTCCCAGGTTTAGAAAACACTCCCCAAGTTGCAATGGCAATAATTAGAAAGAAGCAAAGACAAAGAAACTTGCATTTATAGGAGTGGCAAAAACTCTTGTGGTCAATCAAGACCGAAAGTAGCAACAGTGGCTTTAGACCCTGCACACACATACGTAACAAGGCAGTGCTCCACACACACTGCAAGGACCAATATCTCTCAACTCACAGGACTAGTGCACTTCCATACCTACCCTGTTAAGCCAAACTATCCATATACAGATCTACAACTTTCTGCAGACATCAAACACCACTCACCTGTGCTCCTCAGAGAGCAACACACAAAGTTTTTTCTGCCCTACAGCACCTCACAGAAGTGTCATCTCCTGGAAGCACTGTGAAAATGGTCGAGATTCACACCCAGTACCAATTGCTGCCTGTTCACAGCCATGTTGAGGTTTGATTCTAGGTTTACATTTGGTGTAGTGGGTACAGAAGCAGACAAAAGCTAGAAGCCAGCCTGGATGATAAGTTTCAAGAACACAACACTGCTGTATCAGAATTTCACACCTGGAATTTTGGTTGCCTGAGATCTTTGCCCATTGAACAGGAGTCCCAGACTCTGGCCAGAACAAGATAATAAAAAGGACAGAAAAAACATTAGCCCCAAACTAAAAACTTGGACTCTTTTCCCTGAAGATNAATCCATTCCACAAGTAAACCTACCTCTGCTGACTGTCCTGACCTATGGGAAACTCTGAACACAACTTTGAACATAGAATTATGCCAGAAAAAATGTTTTTCTCTATAGAACAGTTCCTAAAACAGTTGTATTTCTTCTCCTGGGCTCCAGGGGACCACACACTTAAAATATCCAAGGGACAAAGCCTTATACATTAAGTCCAAATCACTGGACACTTAAAGTAGTCCACTGGCATTTTAACAGTTCTCAGCATCTGTGAAGGAACCTGGAAGAACAGTCTGAAGATGCAACTCACTCAGCTCACCAGAAAGCAGAAGTCCCGCTTTGCTACTGAGAAAATGGGACATTATGTCTTGAGCCACTCTGAAATCTCCCACATCATTTATTGCCCACATTAAAACACTACCTCCTGTGGAGATATTACACTTCTGGCCACAGACAGAAATATCTGTAGCACAGAGCAGAGGTTTCATAGCAGCTGCTGAAAAAACCCCACTATTTCTGATTACCAGTGAGAGTCCCTTGATCTGACTTCGCCATGAAGTTATGTGTCAGAGGCGTTGGACTGAAGGAGATGTTTAGGACTCCACATGTTCTTTCAAAAAGTACTTCTCTCTACCACCTCTTTCTTTTGCCATGGTTTAATTTCATCTGCCATTTCTCAAAATACATCTTCCTCAGCAGCCAGCAAAATTGGCTCCTGTGTTCAGGGAAGGGAGGGAAAATTGTCACAAGGACAGCTCCACCTCTCCTCCCTTGGCTTCTCTTGGGCAGTTTGTGCACATATTTAAGAATGAAATAGTTTGTACCACATATAATCCATCACAGGCTGCAGGGGTACTACAAGAAGAACCTAGAGCAACCAAGCATCACTCTTTCAGAGGCTACTGCATCTTACAGTACTCCATTAAAACTGCTGCTGCTGCAAAACAGGTAATAAGAAAAGAACATTTGCCCACGGCCACAGGCCAGAAGATCATTGGTACTAGCATGGCTTCAGGATAGAGAACTACAAGATGTCAAGACTTTCCTTCTCTCAAGCAAACTAATTTCTTGGGAATGGCAGTGCAGAGGAAATTCTCATTCTGGGACAATAAATACTGAACCAATTTATTCCAGAAATGCGCTCCTTTGTATTGTATAGTATATTGCCAAAAGACTAAGGATGGAAATCAAAGCAAATAAAATTGCATCTTCTTCAAGGGGATTTAAAAAAGAGATCATCACAGAGAGTTTCAGTGAACTGCAGCAAAACCCTTTGGGGGTTTCCTCTGCATGTGGCAAACTGCATATAAGGCATAAGGGACATTATTGTGAGCTTTGGTCTGAACTCTTCTTTCATAGCCATGGCCACACAACTGCAAGTAGTCCAAAATACCATAACATAAACAGGAAGAAAAGTATTGTCTTCGCAGCATGAGGCTCCCCTTTCACCAACTACTGATGAAAGCAGTCTCTGTATGTCAGTCTACCCACAAGCCAGAAGGTTTCACTTTCTTCAGACACACCAACAGAAAGAGGAAGCTTCACCTCATGCACCATTGCAATGCAAGGGCTTGAGGGGCTCGCCAGGCTGCTGGGCTGTTCCCCCCTTATTGACCAAGTCCCATTTCCTGGGACTTCTGGCAGGCTGATCACAACCCATCAGTCATTTTGCTAAGGAAATTAGCTAAGGAATTGTTCTAACCCGAGCAAAGGCCACTTTGTTTGATTGATTCCTCTTCTTTTGTATTCATGATTGACAAAGGTGTGAACTTCTACTTTGATATGTTACTTCATACATTTCACAGCTCCCTACAACCCTGCATTTCCTTCAGCTGAAGTGTGTTGCCCTTGTCCCCTGCCCTCCATCCCATTCCTTAGCTATCCCACAGGGACTCACTGTATATAGAGAAGACCCTATGAGAACACTTTTTCCAGAAGAGAAGCCAGAAAAAGAAGGACAAGTCATTTATTAGCCAACAAGGATGCTCCAGGCACCATAGATTGAAGATTTGCCAAAGCTCCTAAGATCATTAGGTTTATTTATTTCCCATTCTGTATTGTGTATTTCAATCTCTCCAAGTGCAATAGCAATAAAATTGAAAAACATCCACAGAAACACTTCCAATTAACACAAGGTCAAAAAAATTATATTAAAGATCTCCACAGCCCATAAAGAAGAAAAACATCTTAGAAGTGGCCTCAACAAGCAGGCAGGCAGTGCAACTTATCATAAAGGTCAGCAACCTTTTGCCTGTGTTTTACCAAAAGAATGGAAGAAAGCATCAGTGCCTAGAACCCTGTGTGAATACCACAACACTTAAGCTACATGCACAAACCTGATTTCAATCCAGGCTGAAAAATAAACCTGTAAAATACTGAGGATGCAAAGCCACAGAGGGCTCTGAAGAACAGGTTTGGTATCTTCAGTTGCACCAGAAACATACAACAAGGTAGATACACCCCTGAAAAAGACATGTACTGTAGGGTCAGTGTATGAGCACTATTCAATGAAATATCTCTAAACTCACTTTGACTTTGTCACAGGCTCCTATAAACCCAGTAGCAAGAGAGATAATGACTGCAGTAAGAAGGGAACAAAACATAACAAGTAAAATCAAAACAAAGATGTTTTTAAACAGCTGTGGTGCTATTTGCTGTCTGCATGTCCAACACAAACCAGACGGGACACTGCAGTACTAGGAGAACAGCCATCCAGTCTCATTTCATGGGCAAATTGGAACACTGTCTACTGCTTTTCTGAGTACTTGTGGCCTCTTCCAGTCAAGTCTGAGCCTTGAAAACTGCCAAAACCAGGTGCTGGTTAGGGTCACATGGAGGTCTTACCCACAGACAAACCACCCTTGTAGAGATAAGCAATTACCTCAAACTACCCTGAAGCTCAAGTGAACAGAACGGAGGTGTTAATGAAAAGCTTGTGTCTGACTCAGCAACTGGATCATGGTAATTACAACCTTCACAGCTTCCTTGTTCCCAAACCTAAGCTGAAACAAGGTGAAGAAAGTCGGAGATTTTTCAGTTCTACTTCTACACAGGCAACTCAGAAACTCCCTTCACCTGCAAGGAAACTCTCTGACAGGCGGGCAGATAAAGGGACAGGTCATACACTTTGGAAGATAAGTGTTTGCAGTATCTCTTAGAGCTTCTCACAGAAGGCTGGTAACCTGTTTCCTTCTCTTTCTAAAGAGGCCATGGTGATGTCAGAAAATCCTTGAAGTCAGTTCCTGTTTCCAGTGCTGTCAGTGCTATGCTGCAGATAGATAGTTGACTGGCCACGTGGCAGTCAGGATTCAGTTCACTGCTCTGCAAAGTGCTGCAGAAATAGATGACCAGTAACTGCAAAATTTCAAGCAGAAATAACCTTGGCTTAGTCTCTTCCCCAAGATACACATTTGTAATCAAGGATGCAGTCAATTTTCTTTCAACACAGATCTCATGAGAGTTGTTTATTTTAAACCTTCCCACCTCTTCTCCCTTTTCTTGGCTATCTTCCTTTTCTGACTTTGCTGAGCTTTCCCCCACAATCCTGTCCAGCACCGTCTGGAGGGACAGCATTGGGAGAACATGAAAGGACTTCCAAAGCACGTGCATCTCACATGAAGAATCAGGCAAGAACTTCTGTCCCAACCTACCAGCGGACAGAGATTGTTCTTGTGCCCCAGAAAGAGGGGCTGGGTCAGGAACTGCAGTACCATTTTTACAGCATCAGTACAGCTCAGAATAGTCTGCTTTGCAGCAACAGAAGTGGGAGAGAGCAGAAGGCAGCAAGGAAAAGACACATGCTTTGCATGTCACTATAAGGGGTGGTGTCTGGGTGGTCTGTGAGAGAGGCCTTTCAAGAATAGAACACCTCTTTTTTGCTTTAATTTTAGGAACAATCTTGCAAAGTTGTGATGCTGTCTAAATATTTATCATTCATTCTTATATCTCTGTTCAATAATTTCTGTGTGCTTCCTGCCACACAGCTGTGTCCATATGTTCACCATACCCTTCATAACCCTCAACAGGGTTCACAGCTTCAGATTTGTCCAGGATCATGGAATGGCTTGAGTTGGATGAGACCTTGAAGATCCTCCAGTCCTAAACTCTCTGCCATGAGCAGGGACTCCTTTCACTAGACCAGGTTTCTCAAAGCCCCCTCCGACTGTCCTTGAACACTTTCAGGATCTCAGCCTTGAACTGATTTCCATCCCTAGTTTTTTCCTCAAAAACCAAGGTTTGGTTATTCCATCAGCATCTGCACAACTTTGCATTTATTATTGCAGAACTTTCTGGAGCAGAGAGAGATGATAATTTCCTCCAAAGGAGGTACAGTGGCTAAGAGTGTGTTCTTGTTTTAATACCAGAATCATCTAGTTCATGCTTCTGGCTTTCTGAAGCACACAAAAATATCCATTTGAATATAAATGAGAGGAGGTCCCTGACTTGAGCTAAAATTTCAAAATAGTAGTCAAAAAATCTGAGATAAAAACCAAACCAAACAAACAAAATGTGCCCATTTGTAGCCATAAAAGACTTGAGAGTGTCACTTTTCAATCTTTCAGATTTTTAAAAAAAGTTAGGGTGTCTCAACGAAAATAACCACTTGAAATACATATATATTTTTTTTAAATTGAAATACTAATTTTCCATCAAAAACTTTCAGGAGCTTTTCAGCAAGTTAATTCAATACTTGGCTTTAGGCCAGTGTAACTCAAATACATATGTTTGCATATGCAGGCCTCTTTCCCAGGGCCTACATCTAAGTATTATAACAAATCAGCATCAATAGCTCCTCAGGTTACATATCCCTGAGACAAAGCCCCAGTGAGCAGGATAGGCAAACCAGTGCTTCTTCCAACACAATAGTGACACTTCCATAGTATGAATATCTTCATTATATACCTTTTGGTGAATTTTTCTACTTGAAGTTGTAGTTAACAATTTGCCTTCATGGGATAATTTACCAGTAGAAGCCATACTAATTGAGAAGTCCTCAGCTTGATCTCTGCCTGACTTTATATCATCCCTTTAGAAAACCTCCACTGCCTTTCACTTCAATTTTGAACATCTGTACTTGTCTCAGGGACAGCAAGTGAGGAGGGCCACAGCACCCACCACAAGGGCAGAAAGCACATAACATCCCAAGGGCTTGAGACATGGGCTTCACTTTCACCTTGCATCCTTTTTCATCCACTTGGACTCTGGATGCATAGCAAGCCAAGTCAAATAGCAACCTCCCATAACATCCTTCTCCTGCAGCTGGCTCTACAGAAAGGTTCAAAAGTCCCCAAGCCCCCCCCCCCCACCCCGTCCTGGGTGCCTCCATTCTGATGCCAGAACTGACATCTAGTATATTGTCATCCCCAAATTCTGCTTTTGCCCACTGCTCCCCATTTCTACTCTCCATGGTTCTCACTATGCCCTTCACACGTACTACTTTGTCTCTGAGAGCTTCTACTAAACCATCTTCTGGCCTTCCCACAGGTCCATCTATTTGACCCTCTTCTGAAGTCTCCCCCGTGGTGCCCTCTCTGCTGCAGAAGCCCTTAGGGAATGTGAACATTCCTTAGGGGATAGACCATCACAGCAGCCGGCCCTGTGCTGCCAGGGGTGGTCTTGACTGTGGACACACACAGCTTATCCAGGACCTCTGGAATGTAGTGACAGCACTTGAGAAGCAGAGAGGAGACGTTGCCAGGACCCACACACCTGTCCTACTTGTGCATGTTTGGGGTTGGTCTTTTCAGGCTCTCTCTGTACCAGAGGAAGCAAAGGTTCTTTTGAGCAGGGATGACTTTAGGCACTTTGAATTGCTGCCTGGAAGAGTCAATCTCATTGCTGGTCACAGGTCCAAATTCATAAATTTTGCTGCCTCCCGTTTCCTGGGATCCTAGGCTCTATGCCTGCTCAGAAGCAGTGGCATCAAGCAGCACCCCAGGTATCAGCGAGGCTTTGTGTTAAGCTCCCCCTGTCCTGTGAACCTGTGCTTGGAGGTCCTGTTTTCCTCAGCTGCCTTCTTCACCCACATCCTCTACCTACTCCTGCAGGCACTGCACAGTAAAGGCAAAGGTCCCCTTTCTGGAGCTTTTTTCCTTCCTTACCTACCCCTTTCACTGCCCTCTGTAAGAATTATTCAGCTCTCTGAAGCATTACCAGATATACTATGTAGGAAAGATACGGCAGAAGAAATTAAATAGTATTGTTAGGTATCTATAATTACCCCAAGTCATTTTTTTTCCACAGTGCAGCAATTTGAAATCTCTCACAGCACTCTCTTTGGAAAACAGATGTTGACCATGTCAGCTGTGTGCTAAGAATGCATTTTCATGAGTTGCATTTCTTGGAATTTGCAAAGTGATGGTGGTGACAGAGGGGGATGATCCTGGAAAATTCCACCCGTGCAGGCACAAAGCAGGCAGTGCAGAGACCTGCCAGCTTCCTCAGGGTATCAGGGGCTTCTCAGCTCTCTCTCTCTCTCTCTCTCTCTCTCTCTGTCATGGCACCTCTTGGGCCTGCCCCCGTCAAGCAAAGAAAATTTCTTCTACCTTCCTGCCCACAGGAAGGCAGGCAGGGCTGCTGGAGGACGAGCACGTCTGGGAGAGGGAGGGCTTCTCTTGGGGGACGGGGATTTGTGCTGTTCTCCCTCTAGAGCAACACACTGACAGACATGGAACAATGAAAATAAAATCTCTGGTGGATGTCTCTGCTGTCAGTTCCTCTCTATCTCCCTCCCATGTGGTCTGCCCTGTCCCACAGTCAACATCTACAGCAACCAGGTTCTCAGCACATCCATCAGACTACTGTTCTGTATCTTCTAAAAGAACACGTTTAAGTGCATTTTTGCTCTATCCCCTGCCTCCCCATTACTTTTTAATTGCATTCACTTATATTTTCTTAAAGAAGTTCTTCCTTTTCTTATTGAATATTCCCTTCAAACACTTGCAGAAAATTATCATACTCCCTATTTAGCAAAAATATATATTTGGGGAAATATCTATCCTCTGGAACCAAGCAAGGGTCCAGTGAGACACAGGTGAGCCAGAGAAAACAGGTTTTAACTAAAGTTCAAGTAGCATTGCACAATAAACCCTGGGAATTCTTCAGAGTGTTTATTTGAGACAGGGGACTTCTTATTGGATAAAGTTCCTAGTGCCGATTTCACTAGACTGTGCTCTTTTAATCTTTATTTATAAGACAGTGTGTCCATTAGTCCCAGGCTGGAGCAAGGTGTCTGGGCAATGAGCAGGAAAATATATATACACACATAGAACTTATTCTGGACCCAAATAGGAGACAGAGCATGGATAGAACAAATGTTCAGATAGAGACACAGAGTTCTCTATGGGTCTGTTCCTCAGCCTTTCCAAAAACGGAGACTTCAAACAGCAGTAGCCTGTAAGAAGAAAAGGAACAGGGCACGAACCTAGTAGAAACTACAAATGCAGGCTGATGTATACACTCAGGACAAGCTCAAGGAAAGCAGCTGTCCACAGGTAGTCCCTGTCAAAGACGAAAAAAGCTACAGAAATGAGATGCTGCCATAATCCCAGCAGTCTTTATAAAGCAAACATAATTTAATGCAGCAATACAAAGAACTCTGGCCTCAGTGAAAATGAGCACACATCTAAGAAGAAAAGCAAATAGTTCCCACTTCTAAAAAAGAACAAAAGTAAAGCACTCGCTGAAAGAAGCGACCTGAGCAATCCTGAATTCTTAAAACACCAGATGATGCTTAGAGCAAACAGTTAACTCGGCGTGCCAGAGCTGATCTCCAGCAGCAGACTGCAGAATGGACTCTCTCTGTTATTTCCAGTTCTCCCAGCTTGGATGGTGAGACTGTTGTATGACACTGTTTAGACAGGAAAGCTTGCAGCCCATATCTGCTGTCCAGTGTTGCACCCAATATAAGTTGATTTCCCAGCAAAGACTATTTCCTCTGGAAAACAACATGATTACATAAACCAGGATGGATCTAAGGGGAGAACAAAAAATGTGCAACACCTGTTAGTATTGACATTTTGCTCTGCAGTTTCTCCAGTCACATTAGGGCCCACATTTCATGCTCCACCACTGACCAAAACAGTGTTCTGATGAAGTTGTGCAAAAAAACGATTTTTCAAAGCAAGATGCGAACAATTAAAAAAAAAAAAAAAGTTTTTTTGTTTTTTGAATATGTTACTTCAATCTAAACCCAGGTATTTCTTCCATCTAAACACAGGTTTGTCTGTGTTTTAGAATTTTCTACTAATCAAACTCAGTCACTCAACACATGCAAAAATCATGTTCTTTACCAGACATGAGTAACAAAAGTGATGGAAATTTGGATCAAAACACACATCTGCAGAGACACTTCATCTACTCACTAGCAACAAAGTATCAATTACAAAAATAAAATAAAATATAAAATCCCAGTCCCAAAGGCTAGATCTTTCTCATGAGAGGTGTCAGAGACCACAGTTTAAGCCTCCATTCTGAGTCAGGGAGAAATTATTTGAATACAGTTTTCCCACTGCCTAGTAATCTGTCTTCACTTTTTGCCTAATGAGGCTCTGGGTTCTGGGGAAAAGGCTGCCATTTTCTCTTCTACATCACCTTTGTGAATGGTACGTAAAGGCTTTTGTGTGTCTACAGGAAAACACCAAGATGTCTGTTTTCATTTACAGCAATAAAATTTCCAAAATAAATCCTCCATATCTGGTCAAAATTAATTAATATTTTCATTAATCTTGAATTATGTTTTTTCACAGACTCATTTGTTCTTCCCACCGTATTTCTGAGGCTCAGGCGTTGTCATCTGGAAAGGGAAGGACACAGGCCTTATCCCTCCTCTTATCTAATGATCCATGTCATTTTTCCCCACAAACAGACTTTGTGGACAAAGTTGGCCAGAATCTAATTAAAAATTCCTCACCCCCTTCTGTTTGAGACTCCTGTTTCTTACCTTACATGGCTGTGCACAGCTACTTTGCATCATTAAACAGCCTAATCCCATTCCACCACACAAGCGGCTGAATGTTACTCATAGTGAAATGTTGCCTCTGCGCTAATTTTCAAAGTGCTCAGGATCCTTCACGAAGGAAGGAACAATAGAAATGCATTATCATGTACGGGAACTGAGGAAATAAACCTAAGGGAAACAAGCACCAGAAGCTGCCACACAAAATGCAGGCCAGTTTGAAAGCTTAAAGCGGAACAAGAAAACGGCTGTCAAAGAGCCTTTCAGGCTTGGCATGGTGGGAGACATTGCAGCATGCAGCTAGCCCAGCAGAAGGAAATTAAATAAGATTGTCAAACTGTTGACTCAGCAGAAGACAGCACAACTCCCAGCACATTTTAGAATTAAACCTAGGTCAGTAAATGCCAGGTCCTTTCACAAGGAAGAAAGGCCAAAGGATGGTGACAGAAGCTCAGACACCACTGCAAGGCAAAGAAAGAGTCAGAGCCGGGATCTAACGTTACCAAAGGCAGTCTGAAAAAATTAGAGACTCGGGGAAAGCACAGTTCAGGCACAGAGAAAACAAATGATGCTGAACATATTGTATACTCAAATCGATGACACCGAGCGCATGCCAGAGCTCATAAGCAGCAAGAGTAACACAAGCACAGAGTAGCTCCAGTGATAACCACAGCTTTAACACTGAAATACCTTTGAAAAACAGCAGAGAAGTTTACATGTAACAGTGCAGAGAAGACCACGAGCGAAAAGACTGTCCCAGTCTAGCAAAAAATATTGTCAAGATGCGGTTCAGCATCAAGCCAAGTCATAAAACCAGGGTTCAAACACAAACCAAAGAGCATGTCAGAATAAGCATGGGAACACTGGCCAGAACCAACACCAAAGGAGAGAGACAAACCAAGCCAAAGACATAACAAAAAAGCTATTTCTTAGTGAAAAATGTCTGAGCCATTTCATATTAGGAAAATCTTATTTTAAAATCATTCAGAAGCAAATGTGGCCAGACTTTTACTGCAGGAAAATCAAACTGCCAAAATTTTACCAAAAACAAATAGAGAAGAGGAGGAGGAAGAAGAAAAAGGCAAAAGAAAGAAAAGCAGAAGGTCCTATGAATATGCAGCACTTCCTTTCTCTCAAGTCCTACAGAAAACAGAGCCTCCAGTTAATAACATTCAGATAATGTAAAAATAGAAAAAGCAAAGGATTCACAGGCCAAGCAAAGATGTCGTTGACATAAGACAGTTTCAAGCAAATGCAACTGAACAGATGAAAACACACCCTCAGGCACTAGGGGCATGTTCACTCACTGTGAGTCTCCTTCAGCTGAAGCTCTGCTTGTTCTTTCTCCAGACTCAGTTTGGTTGGCTGCTAGCTTTCTGTGACCTCATCTCTTCATGCATTTCAAATCTTAAATTTGCCTAAATTGCCATGCTTTCTTCAGCTGCCTTTTCATGGCACAGTCGGGACACCAAAAACAATAGGAAATTCCTCTTCTAATGGCACCTGTGTGGTTCCTCACTGCTACAGATTCCCAGTAGATGACTGGGCACAAAGCAAGGGAAAGGGAAAGTGGCTATGCTGTGTATCTATCCAATATCGAAGGATATTGGAGAGATACCTGTTCACATCACTCCTGAGGGGAATTCAGGTGATATAATTACAATTGGGCTGATAAATAATCACAGAATCTTAGAATATCCTCAGATGGAAAGGACCTACAAGGATCACTGAAATCCAGCATCTGGCCCTGGACCGGACCAACCCAAGAATCATACCATGTACCTGAGTCCAAACAATTCTTGAACTGTGGCAGCCTTGGTGCTGTGACTTCCCTGGGGTACCTGTTCCAGATCCAAACCACCCATTGGGTGAAGAACCTCTTCCTAATATATAGCTTAAGCCTCCCCAGCACAACTTCATGCCATTTCTTTGCATCCTGTCACTGGTCACAGAGCAAAGAGATTAGTGTCTACCTGGCCACTTCCCCTTGTGAGGAAGAGCTGGACTTGATGATCCTTGTGGGTCACTTCCAGCTCAGAATGTTCTATGATTCTATGAAGCCATGAATTCTGTGAGACTACTATGAGATGTCTGCTCATTGTTCTCCAGGCTGAACAAGCCAAGTCTCTCAGCCACTTCAGTCGGTTCATTTGTACATGGAATTTCATTGGTACATTGAATCTTGTGTTCAGATTGAGATTAGGAACAAAATCAAATCACCCTCCCTGGTCTGGGTTTTTTTGGGGGTTTGGAGTCTTTTGAGGATCTTATGGACTGATCAGGGATGATGATAGGATGGATCCTTGGTACAGTGCTGTGATAGGAATATGTAAGTACTGTAACCATACCTGAAAGCTCATCTTCCCATAGCAAATCAGTTATCTCCTGCATTAAGACATGGATGTTTATTTTCAACATGCTGAAATGAAACATTCCCACAATCAATGACATGTTCATGATTAAAGGAACACAGATACACAGCAACATCTGACATACCATGGAAATCTCCAAGCTGCTGGCAAGCAGGAGGGATTTCAACGAGAAGCAATGTGGCAAACAGCAGGGGTTTCAACCAGAAGCAATGTGGCAAGCAGGACAGGTTTCAACCAGAAGCAACATGATTCTGGCACTAGCTCATCAGACCTGTACTGGGAGTTTGTGCTGCATTGCAATATGTGGCCTTACCAGAGGCTTTTTGGTTCTCTGAAAAGTTAGGATTATCCCCTCAGATATCAAGACTGGAAATTTTCCAGCAGCATTGGGTATTTTTGAGCTGTAGCACCTTCTCAGCCACAACTCTCTAAGCACCTTTACTGCTTTTCCCTTTCCGCCCTTCACACTCTTGATGAGGCTCCCTTAAGCCTGCACAAAGTTATAATTCTCCACTGTCTATCAAAGCCTTCACAATAGTTAGGCAGTTGGTGTGTAAAGCCTGCTGCCTACCATGCTGACTAATGTTGTCTGATTGTTCCCTTGTACTCCCCCGTTGGTCCATCTGTACCCATCTGCTACCTTTTGTCTTGTAATTAAAGTGCAACCACTTTGGGGTAGGAGCCGCCTTTTTTGTTAGAGTTCACTCAACTCCCTGCAGAGCAGAGTCCCAAGTCCATAAGTGGGTGCTGGGGACAGCAGTGATGATGTGCAAGAGGTGACTGCATCTATGTATGGCAAAGGGTTACAGTGGCACCTCTCACGGTGGAGCATGAGCAAGTCAGTGGAGGGAAAGCTCCAGACAAGTGTTCTCATGCAGAATACAACAGAGGTGAGTGCAGCCTTCTCTTGTGACTGGATGTTATCACATTACTACACTGAGCACAATCCTCTGGGATCCCCTGTCCAAGGAGTTAGGCTAGCAACCCCAGTAAAGGTCAGACAGCTGTTATCACCCTCATCAGCTACACCAGCACAGAAAGGGTAGGAGGCATTCTAACTACAGCCTGGGCTTAATAAAGATCTCCAGATATTCCAATATGTGATTTGCATAAGAGGACAAGGTCTCTCCAAGAAGCTGTCATTGTTTCAATGTAAGAATTCCCTCCAGTAGCAAGAGTGTAGGGTCTGGTGGAGAAGAGCCAGAATATTTTTCTGCAGGCTCATGAATCATACAAATACACTCCAGAATTCAAGCAAAGTCAGGAACTGCTTCAGCAAGAGGCAAAGCAGACAGCTTATAATGACATAACATAACATTCCTGACAGTGCTTAGGAAGATATACCCAATATGCTCTCTTTGGTCAAAGCTAGACTAGCTTATTATTGCAGGATACAGTAATCCAGCAAACACACCGTTTGACCAGCATGTCTGCAAGATTTACATAGAAGAATTTTTCAGAAAGATTTTCTGTTCATCCTCTGATAAGGAAGGCTTTGTGTGGCACTTGAATCTGCTCTTCTCCTCAGGAGTCGGTGTAAGATTAACATGACCATAATTAGCCACAAAACATACAGTTAGATCCTGGACAACTGTGAGAAGTCAGGCCAAATCCTGGCAGTGGGTGCAGCATAGGTGCACAAATAAAGCCATCTGGTTGTCTGATTGAATCAGGGTCATAAACAGACCCATCAGATGTGACCTAGATCAGGTATCTAAGGGACACTCACTTGGGAGTGGGATAGCCATTAAATATGTATTCTTTGATGCAAGTCTGCTGTCTAATGAGAAGTAAGGCATTCAGCAAATTATGGTCTCTTAGAGAAATGTCCAGAAAGAACGCTTTAAAAATAGGGGGCAAAACGCACATACAGATTCCCGTTCTAATTTCAGCCATATGTACTTGAATCCAGAACAGTCCCTCTGCCCTATGAGAAGCTATATCCTTCTAAAAACTGGTTCTGTGGGAACAGAATCAGTCACTTACTCTGAGTAGGTTTAAACAAACTTCTATGGCATTTCTCCCCAGGGACAATGAGTCATAAATCCCCATGTACACAGCAAAATTAGCAAAACAAGACTGATTGGAAAAAACAATCCAATCTTATCTCACTGTTAAAGGAATCGGTAGAATAAAAAACCTGGACACACAGGCAAGATGCCAGAACTCCACACACAGAGCAGAACCTGACCAAAGACAGTAACTTCTACCCCATGGAGGCAAACATACAGGTGCATGCAGGTGTAAGTGATCAGAAAGGCTTGCCTAGGTGGGCACCAGACAACACTAGGAAGAAACTGTCTCAAAAAATCTAGTCATCTTTCCAAAGGCAGGGGAGGGCCTTCAGAGAAGACTTGGATTTGTACAGCTGCAGTTTTCACCTCGCAACCCTATATTCTTGTTCCACTCCTATTTTTAAAGAGCCTTCTTTAAGGAGGCTTTTATTCTCTTAGAAAGTGAAAAAAAATCTCCTTCTGCTAAGCAATGTAACAGATAGGATAACATGATTCATATTGATTCTTCACTATGTGGTCAGTACCGCGTGGACTGTTACTAAAAGCTGAGAACACTGATGGGTATTTTCAGTCTTCTTCCTTCTCTCCCCTGTTATTTTTGCCACTGAGGCATTGAAGCACACAAAGAGATGACACTGAATATTTCTTTTAATGCACAGTAAGACCTGTGATCAGGCCTGAAGGCTGCATCATCAGTGAATGCTACAGCCCCCTCAGCATCTCTGTGGTGTTCATCAGCTCCCCAAAGGTGCAGACCTCAGGAGGTGACAAGTGCCTCTGTAAGAGCTTTTGTTCGTATCCATGCACAATAGCCTTCACATGCCAACTGCCTGCTCATACAAAAGGTTCATGGTAGAAGCTTGAAGAAATTTTGTCCTCACTGGATCAGGATTCAAGTTTCTGCTGATCAGCTTGTCCATAACACAGGTTGTCTCTCCTATGAAATAAAGCCACTTTTTGTGAGACACTCTTTAGGTTTGTCTTGCTCATCTAATCACAGAAATGTAGGCTGGCAGAGGACCACAAGAGATCGCTTACTGCATCCACCAGCTTGAAGGCAGGACAAGATAGATTGAGATCCTGCACTGTTGGATATTTTTCTCTATGTCCTCCAGCAAATGAACCTCTACCAGCAAATGAGCCTCACCATGTCTCAATATGACAATAATTAGACAGATACCTACATATCTAACTGAAATCTTTCTGCTTGAAAATTTAGCAAGACAACTTCTTCTTTCTCCCTACTGGGACACAAAAATCACCTGACCAGAGTGTCCTTTTTTCAATAACCATTAGGTATCCAAAAATGTATCCTTTTCTCTTTCCTCTTTTTTTTTTTTTTTTTTTTTTTTTGGATAAGGAATATCTTCATTTTTCATTTTTCTCATGTAAATCCTTCTTTTCTTTCTGTATCTCCTTCCCATATCCTAGGGGAACCCTTCCCAGGCACAGATGGACTTAATGGTGCTCTGTCCCAAGCTGGAGACAGGGTCACAGAAGATCACAAACTCATCTTATACAGACTGTGATCACAGCTGAACACATCTCTGGAAATCCCATGTGGCAGAGAGTAGTGGCACTATGTTCCACCCTGCTGCAGCATTAGGAAGTCCTGGAAGTCTCCAGTCACTGAGGCAGCTGACAGGATGTCACAGAAAATGGCCCCATTCCCAGGGAGCACTAATGTGTACAGCAGTATAAGAGTATAGGCTAGGAGCAGCCTGCCCATGGATTTGTAATCATGGTCACACCAATGGCT
This sequence comes from Regulus satrapa, assembly GCA_013396955.1. Taxonomy (NCBI): domain Eukaryota; kingdom Metazoa; phylum Chordata; class Aves; order Passeriformes; family Regulidae; genus Regulus; species Regulus satrapa. The sequence continues at coordinate 394,340 of VWZN01000791.1, forward strand.
AGAGGAAGCAGAACAGACCCTGCTGGCATTGAAGAACTCAAAAGTCAAATGCTGTTAATTATAGCACCAGCAGCAGGCAAACATTTTATCTGCTGAGTGGGGTGAAGGTTGATAGGGGCAGAGGATTAGTACATGTAGCAAGGAGAATTAATCTTTCAACATAAGCTTCCCATTTGTGCTCTAAGATGGCTTGTAGTGGCACCCTCACCAAAACCATCACCTGGGGCTTTGCTTGTCCAGACAGGAAGAGAAGCAAATGGGGCGTGCTTGGTAAGAGATGGAAGGAGCTTGTGAATCAAAGGGCTCTCTGGGGTGGCAGAAGAAGTTGGTGTCATGAGCCTCATGAAAGGTGCTCTGAATCCTCAGTGACACGCCAAAGGGAAAAGGCTGAGCACAAACTAGTGATAGAAGGCATGCAAAACTCATGAGTAATTAAAGTAGAGAAAGAATCTGAAAGAGGGCCTCAAAGTTCATAACATTTGTATCACCCCCAGGTTTGCTGGGGGAAAGTGAGGCAGCAGATAGGAGGACCTGGGAGCTAATGGGACAGGACTGCTGGTGGGGAGCTAGTGGGATAGGACTCAGTAGAGATGGAGGATGTGAACAAGAGCTGGAGATAGCAGCATTTGCTGGCTCTCACAAAGGGATCATGAACTCAGAATTAAGTCCTCATCATATGTGGGATCATAGGAGAGCAGAAGAAAAAGACAAATAGTGAAAAAAAATACTGGGTGAAAATTCTTTCCACACAAAATATCACAGCAGAACCTAGTGTAGTAGTGACCCTGGCTCACATTGCAAGACATCTGGCCTCCACTCATCAGTGCACTGAGGCAAGGCCCTTCATGGGACATAAGAGCAGACATCCTTCCCCATCCTTCCCCTCATCTGCTCCTCTATGATAAACCCATCAAGGGCATTTAGGCACCCAAAACACACCTAGGCTGTCCGGCCAGTGAAGCAAAGAGCTTTACTCAGCAGCTGATAAAAAGGTAGTGAGGAAAAGCATGCAGCGTTCTGCCCCCAAGGAGCAGAGTACAGAGAAGTGAATGAAAATCAGCACATTTGCTTATCTGATGAATCATTACTCATGGTTAAGACAAGCAAGAGAGCTCAAGTTACTGCCCTCCTGTAGAAAGCGGTTTTTTCTTCTTGTTCTTTCATGATTGTCAGCCCTACATAGCTTCAGTTTGTCTGAAGCACTCATGAGAAGATTTATCATCATCAGAGTCTGGGGGCAGCTGCAGCTCCTCTGGAAAATTAATTCCTGTTCTGAAATAACTGGTGAGGTTGTGAAGATATTTATTCCCAAATTGGGAAAAAAATCAAAGTCGCAAAAGATTTCACAGACCTGAAATCCTGAAACAGTTCAGTCACTGTCTGGATCTTCGCTGCTCAGAAAATGGAAGACTTCACACCTATTTTAAAACGTATCTTTTTATATATCTGTATTCCACAAGACATACCCTCAAAATCCATTTGCCATCTTTCAAGAATCAAATGCACCAAGCTGTACAGAACTGCAAACTGTGTTACTAAATCCAGAGGAGACTAACAGAAATTATCAGAAGACTAGAAAACATGACCTACCAAGAGGGACTGAACAAATTCTTGTTTAACCTACAGCAGAGATGACTGGGAGACAACATGATTGAAGACTTCAAATCCACATGGGGACAATAAGTGGTAGAGAATAAACAATTCCCTGTGTTGATTAGGGGAACACAAAGTATTCATGGGCTTAAACTGCTACCAGGAAAATCTAAGTTAGACATTAAAAAAAACTTAGCAGGGTAAGGAGAAAGAAGCTGTAGAAGAGATTGACTTGGGATTTCATGGGATTTCTAGCATTGAAGGTCTCTCAGAAGAGGTGAGATAAGCATCTGTCAGGAATAATTTCAGTCTAGTTAAACCCTCTCTTGGGCACAGGGAGGGACTAGATGACCTCTTGATGTTCCTTCCAGGCATAGCATCTGATTATGGATAAAAGTGTGTAGTTAAAGACTGAGCTACAGTGAATGCAACTGGACCAAATCAATGTTTCCCATGCAGCCTTTCATCTCATGTTTCCTACTGCCTGTTTGTCTAAAAGTTGCCAGGATGAAGCACCTTGCTATTTACACAAAATTTGGGAGAATTTGGATAATGTCCAAAAGCACTTATGAAGCTATTGGAATTATGTGCTAAAAATATATTAATAATTTATTGTATTATGGCATTGCCTGGGAGCTGTTGTTAAGGGCCAACAGTTAGTGTTGCCTGATTCTCTACAAACATGGAACAAAACTATGATTTTGTTGCAAAGATCTCTGTTCCACACTTATATTTTTATGTTTGCATTTCTGATGAATGGGGAAAAAATTAAGAAAAAGAGCATGAGGTTCCAGGTAGGAAAGATTTTGGTCTGGGATCAGAGCATGTTGGGGATTACTTCAGTGTCTTCCAGGAAGAAAGTGCCAGCATAAGATTCAAGCAATTCATAGTTTGATTATAATAATCTAATCCTCTTTGAGGAAGACGCCCACTTCAAGATAAAACATTTGTGTCCAGAAAGCACTATATGTTTTTCTTACCACTAATACCATAGTTCATCATAGCCTCATTTCAGTCCAGCCCCGGTTCCTATAAAATGAAGGATTTTTTGGTTTCATGGATGCCAAGTAGTCCTCACCGACAGCAAGGCTCAAGCAGGTCACAGGTCTAATCCCAACACTCCTGATCACCAGGATCCCTTCTACTAATTGTCTAGTTCATCTGAGAGACCACAAATACACTCTCAGAGACTGAACAATCCTTCTTACCACTGACAGAAGCCACCAAGCCTTCACTGAGGGTGCGACGTGAAGCATGTGACAAGCAAGATAAAAACAGGACTGTATTTAGCTGTGCCTCCCCAGAGACTGCAAAGCATTCCAGCAACAGATTCCCAAAGCCAGCCCTGCTAATAATCCCTAGGAGGATTCATGCTGCTACTGCCTCATTTTCCTTCTCTGATGATGGAATTTTCCCCTGTGAGAACAAATTTGGTGCCAGCTAGGAACAAATCCTCCCGGACTCTTCCTGGTAAGCGTCAATGAAGTTGAGTGATGGACTGAGCCAGATGTGAGGTCTCTACTGCCTAAGCTTTGCATGTCCACACCCTGTGCATTATCTAGACAGCCTGCCTTCAGCTATGTCCAAGAGTTGTCCACACACACATGCTATTCTATGCCCTTTGTTTCCTCACACTCCTGGCCCACTCTTCTGATTCTCCCAGACCACACACCCTCTTCTGGTCTGAATAGCACCAAGACCACGAGGTAGACAGGTCCTCCTGGAAACCAGGCACAAGCTGGGGCCTTTCACCTTTTTCCAAAATTCCTGCAATCACTGGGAGACCCTAGTACCTGCCAGGTACTAATGTGATCACTCTTCTGTCTCATTCACAAGTTGTTCCTACAGCTCTCTTCTGAATACACTTCTCTTGACAGCTCCCCATTTCATTCTCATTTCCCTATTAATTTCTTCCTTGCTTTCACCAAGCAGGTCACTTGCAAGTTCATGCAGGGAACAAGGAGAGAAAGTTTTCTGTGCATGGGAGGACAAAGGGGCATTTTTCTAAGCCACACACATTACTGTGTCCAGACAAACTTCTGCTTCATATTTGTCAAGTGTTATGATGAAATCTCCTTCCTTTGCTCTGACTTTTCACACCCGTAACTTTTTTAGATCTCATTTTCTTAGCCCTTAAACTACTTCTTCTGCCTCAACTGAAACCCTTTGGGAATGCTTGTTCAGAGCCTGGACCACTGACATTTATGTGGGAAGTGAAATGAAACAAAACTTCCCAGTAACTCAGAAATTCACACCATTTCTAAAATGGTGCTTTGGGTTACATGCAAGTTATTCCAAAAAATGCAAATTTGGATCTTTGAACAACTCAATATGATCTCACATTCACATCCTATTTAATGCACCATCCCATTGCAAGGGACACTGGCCAGATAGATCAAGCACAGTTAATACTGGCATAAATTACTAAGTGTGGCTGTAGCTCCATCATAGTCACTTAGCATACAGAACTTCATTACCACCAAGCCATACAGAGAAATATTTCCCATCTCAGCCATTGAAACTCATGGCACAGAGGAGGTATCTTCTCTGAAAGGCTGGAAAACATGTTCAGAGGTTACAGAAAGGAAGCTGATGAATTCTTTATGCATGCTAATGGAAGACTATAATGGCATCCTGCATGGATGGAGACGACAGCAGCCTGGGCACTGGAGATACCAGTGGTCTGGAATACAAGAAGCAGATTGCCAGCCGTCAATAAGAAGTTCAGAAAAGTGGGGAGGATTACTTGCCCAGAGCCTTCCCCCTTCTTCTTCCCTGACACAATTTGAGAATTATAAAACATATCCTACCCTCTCCCACTTCCTCTCCTTGGTCAAAAGGATGATGACCAGCTTGGGATGCATCTGGTATCCGTCCTCACTGAACGACAAATTCCTGCCTTCAAAGGTGACATTGATCAGGTACCTGCAAGAGAGAGAAGAGAAGAAGGAGAACATTAATGCTTGGAAACCAATCCCAAAACGAGACCCTGCCTCCCCTCTTCAGCTCACATCAGGAGGGTAGGAGCACAGTGCAAACAGTGGAAAATATAAGAGGGAGTTAGAAAAACAGGACACTTAGTCCAGAAATGGGGATAATCAGGCAAGGTAGGGCAATTGCCCCCATTTTTTGCCTGGGATAGGAAAGTGGTGTGCTGTGTTGGCTCTCAATGAATTCCTAAAAGCATGTCTAAGAGTCACACACACTGTATGCTCACATTCCCTGGTTTTCTTCTGCCCTTTCCAGAGGAATGCATGGCAATCAGCTGTGTAAACACAGTCCACAGCCTACACTTTGCTCCCTCTCTGAAGGGGATTTTGCATGCCACTTGAGGACAGTGATGGGTGACAGGTGAAGCAGTGAAGACAGCCTCCCCCCAGCCCAAATATCAAGACAGTGACTAGAGAAGTCATTCAGAGGAAGAAGCAGCATACCTGCAAGGAGCTGTATCCCTATCAGAGCCAGCACACTTCATGGGGCCCAGAGTGAGCCTGTGAAGGAGCTTAGGAATAGACATGAGTATGTTGAAAGAGCCCAGTGAAAGTCTTTTTTCCTAGGGACAGAATTGAGCCTTACACCCAGTAAAATCAAACTAAAGGGTGATCAGCCCTGCAGCAAACAACATGAGCAATTCTCTTTGTCTGAAAAAGCCCCATCACTTCAGTACAGAAGGCACTCCCTGTTGGGTCATTTCATGTCAGCTGTACAAATGGACAGATAAACAGTCCGAGTTTCAATCTTATTTATCCTAAAGCCTCCTTACTCAACTCTGGCAATAGGGAAGACCTTTAAGTGGAATAAGATTACAGCTACATTCATTTCAAGGCCTTGCTGCATTGTGAGAGCATGTTAAAGGGGTGTTGTTGTAAATAAAAATCAGGTCTATTGTTTTCCTAACTGTCAGACCATCTAGAAATACACTGTAGGGAAGAGGAGGTAAATACACATTTCACAGTTCAGTGGTTTATATGACATCGCCGTGGCACTCTGACAGTTTACCCTGCTCATCTATTTCACTTCAATTCACAATCCTGTTGCATGGAGTAGATTTTACCTCTGTAAATCTGCTCTGGCACCAGTAGCATCACATCACCATAAGAGGCAGAGGTGACCAAGCTGCCTGCAGGGCTAGCCCCTGGACTCTGCACTCCCCTACTTTGCACACTTCTATAAATTACACAAGCAGCATTTCGATTACAGACATGAGAGGTTCTTCTGCTCTATTACACCATGACATCAGGAAACAATTCCTAATATTCAGCTTCAATTTGTCCCTTATGAACTCAATTTGAGCCAATTTCAAGAAAATAAATAAAAGAAAATAAATCTGTTATTTCAGTGGGTTCACACTTTCCTACGATCTGCACAAAGAGACCTCCCTGCTAATCAAATGAAAGAGTTTTATCAGGGAAACTTCTTCAAACAAATAAAAAGGAGCTCATGATTTTAGTTTCTTCCTTTTTCAAACTTTTCTGTTTTAACTCCGTTTATCAACCAAACTCATCTACTAATTCCCTATTGCCAATTGCAATCAGCAATTATGTTTCTTTCTAAAGGAAATGCCACACTTGCTCCATGTTGTGACCTTCAAGGGACATGTTCAATATTGGAAATACAGCCATAAGGGAGCACAGCATGAAACATCTGCAACAGAACAATTTTCAAAGGCAGACTATTGGTTATTTTCCAAAAACCAAAGCCATTTGGAACCCAAACACTGAGTGAACCCCAAAACATCCTCCTCCTGGAAAATCTTAGCGATGCAATTGTTTGTAATGGCATGAAACATCTCATGTCAGGACCACACATGCTCTTTTTCTGGCTTTTTTTTCCCAGATGTGTGAATTTTTCTGGTACTGAGGAATGCCAGGCACCATTGACAGGTATGCACACCCAACAAGATCTTGTTAATGCTCTGGTGGTGGGAGGGATCTTCCAGTGGACCAAGATTACAACTTTATGATTTCTCTGCACTGGCCACCAGAGTAAAGATGAAAAGAGTCCAAGAAGACGAGGATGTCATTAGCCTGATGGGATTTGCAGCTTTATATGTCAGTAATGAGTAAGCAATGCCAACATCTAATCAAACAAACACCAATATTAAACCATTCCCAACCCTCTTTCTCCTCACACCCAAGAACGATTCCACTACAGGAATCTCCCTTGCACAGCCTGACAAGATGAGTTCACAGAAATCAGCAACAGATATGAGACAAGAGGGTGTCATTGATGCTCATTTTCACTGGAAAGATTAGAACCTCTAATAATAATCAAGGCAGGATCATCAACGACTCCGATCCTTGGAGCTGCCTTGAGATTTACACTTAAAGCAGCACTAAAATCCCTTGCTTCACACCTTAATGACTGAAATTAGTCTCCAAATTTGGCAATATAACTCTTGAGAGTGTTTTCTCTCCAACCCATTAGCAATATGTTTACAAAAGTTTGCAGGAGAAGTGCAGAAGAAGTGGCACCCCCTTCCCCCGCTCTCCCATACCTATCCCGCCGCCTAACACAGGGATTCAGGGCAAGAGCAGCTCACAGGGAGCTGCAGGGCTTGCTCGGGTGCACTGAGCCTATGTGACAAAGCATCAGGGCTTGAAGGACTCCCAGGCAGGCCGAGTCAGCAGCATGCTGCAAGGCAGCCACACTCGAGTGGCTCTGCCCTCTGTCATTACTGCAGCAGTAGTCATCCCCTTCAGCAGCACTGCTGCCCTGGTACACCAGCACCACTGCTGCCTGCTCTGGCCAGGGGGATGTGGTTCCTCCCTACAGCCCACACACACTCCAGTCCCTAAGTAGATAAGCAGGGGACTGAGAGACTTCCTGCATGTCTGAGCCACCAGCTGTAACAGGGGCACATGAGGGCAAGCAGGTTGTGCGTCCAGGTGACAAAAACCAGGAGGAAACGGTGCCTGTAAAAATCTTAATCCCTGCATGTTTGAGACCCCAAGATGGAGAGAGTTAGAGAAAGAGAAAGGGGGCATTGTGGGGGGTGGGAGCGGGGACTGACACAGGAAATTCAATTTAATTTGCTAGAAGCACCTTTCAGCAAAAGATTTTTCTTATGTGACAATTTCTGGAACTCCTTGATACAAGCACAGAAGGGTTGAGCCCTTCTCCAGCCCAGTGGCAACGCATTGGATGCAATGCCCAAACTCAGATGGGTGAGAGCAAAACATACACAGCCTGTGGAAACAGGCTGACATTGTGAGCCCTGTGGTATGGACAAGCAGGCAGGAACAAAGGGATGGGCCCTCGGGCACGAAGCAAATTAGACTCACAAGAACCTAAGTCCCCATCCTGGGCTCTGAGGAAACATCACCCATCCTAGATGTAAGGCTGTCAGCCCTGCAAGTTAAAGGAGAGTGTTTTAAAGGCTGGTTGGCATAGCAAATAGAGCATTAAAACCACATCAGTTGGCCAATTTAGGACCAGCAGAGAGATAATGGCATTTTAAATAGTTTCAGACAGTGATGGAGAAAGCCTGGAGAGGCAGATGTGGTAGGCGCAGGGGGCTTCAGGGAACACAGAAAGGGTGCTAACCAGATTTTTTCTTCCCCAGAGACAGGTGTAAAAGAGATAAATTTTAAATCAGCACTATCCACTCGTACTTCTGCCTCCAGTGCCTTGCTGCTACTCCTAAGCCCGCTGACTGGAGGGGCAAATTTGGACATAGCATTGATTCACTCCATCACATTCCCTGCCTCACATGTGTGTAGCATACACACAAACACACGTCCTCGCCTGTGTCTTGTCAGTGCTTGTTATGCTTCAGTGAGACGAGCAGTCTGTCTGAAATGGCGTGATTATCCTTACATCGATCTCTTCCCTGAATAAGACAGACCATATAAATAAAACAGCCTCTCCATAGTCAGCACTGGAGAGTCATCTCAGCAGCCCTAGGGAAAAACAGGTTGTAGGTGGAGGGTGGTGAAAGAAAAGCTGTATGACACCTTTTACCTTTGCAGGGTAAAAAGCAAGAATATAATACAGGATTAAGAGACAGGGATGCAGACCACCATCATCCTGTCTGGAATGCCACTGTAATGAGAAACACTGAGGCCAATCGTAACAGCACTGAAACAAAAGCAGTGAAAGGCCTTTACCCCACAGATTCTGCCTGCATTCACAGATATGGTGAAATAGCCTTTCGTTCTCCCCCTAGAGAGAGTGTTAAAAATTCACCAGTCTGAGGTATGAGGGAACAGATTCACATCATGCCCAGGAAGGATCAAAAACACCAAAAGCATGTTACTGCATTTTAGTAGAAGTGCCCACAGCTGCAAACCATGTTCCCTCTCTCAGCAACAGCAAGACCAACACAGCTTTGCCTGATGCAAACAACCCAGGCAGAGTACATCAATCCAGCAGCTCTGCAGCAGAGTCCTGCCCATCCCTCACACCTGCTCCTGAACAAGGATGGACAGACAAAAGGATGGGTGGAGCCAAAGGACACGGAAAGGGGAATCTAGGACCAATTTGTCTACAAATGAGAATTCTGACCTTCAAGGGGCAAGTGATTGATAGATAAAAGACTTAACCAGCACTAATGTGCTGTTCATGACTTCATGTGAGTGACTGAAATAGTGTTGACTTTTTTTTTAATGAGAAAACTGCAACTGATCCCTTTCACTTCTGACTTATACCTCCATTCTCCAAACCCATGGAAAGCTTAAAATAATACAGATATTATTTCTCTATACCATTGTTCAAAATTTCTGTGGCTGTCTCTGCCTCAGAGCACACAAGAGCCATCCAGACCCAGCTGTGCATGCACGAGGTCTCTTGAAGTAAGACTGGCTCCATAGGATACGCAACCCAATTGTCCACCCCCCCCCCAAAAAAAAAAGGCAAAATCAGTCTCTGCCTGTGCTTTTGATCAAATTTTGCCATGGAATTTGTTCTGAAAATCCTGATCCCAGCTGAGCCTTTCAGAGGTTCTCCCACTGCTCACTGTCCTGCCCTGTCCCTTACGCTGCTGCACTGTCAGTGGCTTATGGAGCTGTGAAAGGCAGGCACATCTGGCTGTATCTGTGGAACATCTGTCTGGTGTCAGGTACAATTTAATGTGAAAGGATTCCAAGCAAAGGGCATGAGTGCAGCTGATTTTATGTAACAAGAGGCTATTATGAAGAACAAAACCAAAACAAGTTAGAAGAAAAAAAAAAAAAAAGAAGCAACCATTGACTAGGAAAATTAAATCTTAAGGAATGGTATCTCACTCTTCTGCATTTGTTTCTTTATCTTTCACCATCAGTAGTACCACTTAAAATGGGGAGATGAACTGTAAGAAAGAATGAGTAGAAAAGAGTGTTATCAAATTCCAAATTGTACAGGCATTCTGCACAGAAGATCTGCCCAGACTACTGCCTAATAACTCCTGGGAATCAATCTGACCAGTAGCCTTAGAGAAATGCCCAGAGCTCAAGACTGTTTTCATTAAGCAAAAAGATTTGGAGATCATCTAGATTAGTAAATATCCCTCAGGCTAAAAGATAACAGAGATGTAAGAGATTAATTTGGTTTGTCTCTGCTGTCCACACCTTTTTAGAAGACAAGAGGCCAGCTACTGGACTTCAATAAATCAGTGATATTCATCTGACATCAATGGAGTGATACTGGTCAATCCATTGAGACTGGCCCCTCATCTCTAGGATGATGAATTTTTTTTTTTTTAATGTTTCATCCTGACCTCTGAAATAACCATTTCTGGTGGAAGACAAATTTCTATTCAACTGTCCTTGCTGTTTCTCCAACAAATTTAGCAAAGTTGAAGACAATGTGTATGTGTGCTGAGACTTTCAAGTGAAAGCTCCTACATACAGTGGAAGGATGAATCTTTTCCATCTATCCCTCTCTTAATCTTAAAAAAGAAATTTTACTTTCACTTTGTTTCCCATTTCTTCTATTTATCTACCATGATTTTGTCATTTCAGAAAGTCTCTGAGATGACAGTTCCTGGGGACTGAGAATATATCTATCCTTGGAGGATGCAGGGAGCCACAGCAATGGCAGGGCTGCTTTCCTATATGCACTGCTTGATCCCAGCGAGATGGGACCATTCCTGAGAATAGGAAGCAAAGCTCACCTTCTACAGTGTGTGTAGAACCCAGCTTCCCTCCTGAGAATGTGAGGGGAAGCTTATCATCGCACCACAGGGTTTTGCCTCACAGACAGGTGTTCATCAGGAAGCAGACAGGGTGGGGGAGTCATTGTGCAGGGTCACTGAATTACCCCTCAAAAGGGAACATGGGGTCAGCTCTAAACTGGGGCAGACATTACAGCCATGACACCTACGTGGAAGGCTGCTTGCCCAGCTCTTTCAGTGAGCTTCAGTGTTTTCACAATGAATTTCACTATTTCTTCCATGTACATAGTGTCATCCAGGACCTGATCTCCCATTTGCTTTTCATCCTATGCAGTCACTGTCTTTTGTACTAACAGGGAAGGAGGTGCCATTCAGGCCTAGTGGCATTTCACACTCTCTCTGCCAGGTGCTGCTGACAGTACCAAAGCCAGACTGTATGTGACCTGTAGGATACACAAATATACAATAGAATGAGGTAACTTGTTCATGGGAAAAAGAGCAAGATAAATCTCAATTTTGCTCTGGGTGCTATGCTATCACAGCAATATCTTGAAATTTCAGTGAAACAAAATTTTTTCTCACAGACATCCTGACTAACCTATTTTCACAAATGCCAAAGGCATGAAAAATTATCTGGCAAAACCATTTTTTAAATGGGATAAGAATGTGACCACAACATTTTCTCATTAAGAGGTCAACATTTTGTTAGAAGGAAAAAGAAACATAAGATCTGAAAACTACTGTAATTTTGGAGAGAAGATAAAGTTTCTGTACCATTCTGTTCACACACAGTCTGGTGTGTTGTATGACATCTTCGACCCTTTCTTCTGTGGACGAGAGCCCCAAATAAAACATATAAACACATCTGTGATGTGCCACATGGAAAGAATCCTACAAGGAGCAGCATCACCTCAACAGGGGAAGGAATATCACTGAAGATTTATTTCAAGTTTTGTGAAGGAGAAACAGGAACACAAAATTCCCATGCTCCTAATCACAAGAGACAGCATCTAGGATTTCCATGTCAAAATATTCCCTTTTAAACCTAACATACTTGATTTACAAATTCTGATTTATTCTAAATGTATCCTTGTTTTTTTCCCTTTTTTTTTTTTTTTTCCCCTGGGAAAATGATACAGTCCTAAGTAACTAGGGAACACTTCTGCATCTTCTGGCCCCACTGGAAATAAAAAAGAAGCAAGAAAAAGTGATCTAAGAGCATAGTCTGTTAAAGTTGGAAATATCTATAAATGTCATAGGAAATCAGTCTATTCTCAGAAAGGTTTTTTAGCCAGAAAAGCTTTGATAAAAACAAATATACTTCTGAACTGACTCACCAAACCTTTAAGCAACAGAAAATAGCTAATAGAAAATTAGCTTTAAGGTCAAAATTGTTACAGTCACTGGGTAAAATAAAAACTAAATGTTCAGTCCAAAATTGGATAAAGCGGGAAAGCTTTACTCAGCTATTAAATTCCTGCCAATTACATTTTTAAAGTATTAATTTTTTATTGCTACACCTTTATATCCTTCCTTATTCATTAGGTACAGATTACATATCACTTTTCTCCAAAGCAAAAATAGTTTTCAAGGTATTTCTTCCATATGAAAAGACTAAAAATCCGCTTACATGGAGCAGTAAAAGCAAGGAAATTTACATTTGTCAGAACAGCTGACAATGGGTCATAATTACGTCTTGGCACCAACTAACAGGTCACCGATGAAAGCCATACCACTAGAATAAGACAAATACTGAAAGGTTAGGAGATGCCCTTCAGATCTGTTTATCTGTCTTAAGGCATAGCCATACAATCATTGATAGGAGAAGCAGACACAGAAAAGAAGTCAATTGAGGCTCTTCAGTGATTTTTCACCCAAGATGATGTCTTTCAAGCTCTGTCAATTTGAAGAGCTGTAAAAAAAAAATATTCCAGTTGAACTATTGTCCCTATGCAGTGAATTTAATCCCACTGACAGCAGCTTTCTTTTTCTTAATAATTTTTGTACATCCCCTTGAAATCTCTCACATGGCTGTGGACCACAGCTTTAAAAAAACTGGTCAAGCAGATGTGCATGTCAGCAACCTCTCTGGCCTTCTGAAGGTGGCTGGTATGCTGGTGTGGAGTCAGCCATCAGGGCATCTTGATACTTACCCAGAGCTCATTCCAGTTTCTGTCCTGGGAGTCAAGACCAGCAAACAGGTGAGCATGTCAGTTTTCCTAATGAGCTTTCAGAACATTTTTGCTTGTAGAAAACCACTCAAATCTGCCAGAAAGGTCCATCCTACTGACAGAAGCCAGGCAAGGCTAAACCAGTTGGAGACTGAAATAAATCCTTTTATTATATTCTCAGAAAGAGCAAACTAGGTCAACTTTTTTGACCCAGGGAGAAACCACTAGCAATTTTGGGGTTATTCAAGTTTATCAAATGTTGAAGGCATCGACACATTTGCAAGGGACAATGAATTCACAGTGTTGGCAGGAGCAGTCACGCCTGCAAGGAGACTCACTCCAAAAAGTGTGACTGGCTTTTCTTGGGTCTGTAGCAGTTTGGCCAAGCTGGCACTCTATCACTTTCTTCCCTACAACATCTCCAAGGGGGAATCGATTAAAAAAACAAACAAATAATCACTCCTGTCTGTAACTGGGAAGGGAGGGTCTGGAGGTTGATCTTCCTTTGCCAGAGGAGCCACTCTCCCTCTGCTGCTGTTCCCTCTCCTTTCTCCCTCTTTCTCTCCCTCTGTGGGTTGATGTTTCCATGGAAACCTGTTCTTTAGTGCCACTGAAATTACATTGCATTTAAAGCATTAACCGTTCCTTGGGCTGAGGAAAGTCTCAGAACTATTAGGGTTCTTTTTTTTTTTTTTNCTGTAGCACTAGGAAAACCTTTCTTTCTGAGAAGGCCTCTCAGCTAACATTTGTCTTACAAGGGGCACAGGATGCATCACCAGTGGGGTAGTGTCTAAATTAAGATTTCCTAATTCTTTTTTTTTCTACATGAAACCCTTAACACATTTCTCTCCACACTACATACAAAGAGGGACAATGCTGCAGTAGCAAGTAAAATGAAGAGTAGATAGAAGGAGAAGCAAGAAAGCCACAAGCTGGCACATGTGAAGAGCACAGCTTTGGTCAATCCTAGAGCTCAAACCCTTGTAGTCACGCACTGATCAGCATCTTCTTCATTACAAAGTGCCATAAACACAGACCTCACCACTCCTCCTTGAGCCTGCCTCCTCTTCCTCTTCACAATCCTGTCTGTAATTAGTCATCCTTGTCCTCACTTGTAGTCAAAACTCCAACAACACTCGGTGCAATTAGTAGCCTCCTCACCATCAGCACCTTCCCTGTGTGGCTGCATCTCCACCCAATCTGCCATGTCTGCCATCCTTCCCCTTAGCTCTCTGCTAGCATCTGCCACCTTCATCAGTGCTTCCAACGCAACCACTGCTGTTACAGTGCTGTCTTCACTGCAGCCAGCTCAACTGCACAGCTGGAACCTTCTCTGCTCTGACTGTGACAACAAGGCTCTGAAACTCCACATGACCCCATTTGGGTGCTCCCTGGACCCCAGATCCCAAGTCAAATATTACCCTGCAAATCCTCAGCCCCCAGCCTTTGCTTATACCCACCCCAGTCACAGCAATAACATCTCTGTGCTCTGCTTTCACTGACATCATCCTTTTTTCAAACATTGGGAAAACATAAAAGATAAATACCAAGAAGTTCCTTCCAGTTTTTCACATAGTTTTCTACACTCAGGCATGCCTCCTCTCTGCCCCAAAAGTCCCATGTCCTGACAGCTTGAAAACTGCTTCCATTAATTCCACCTGTATAGCTACAGAGTCCATATTCCCTTGCACCATCTATTTTGGGTTTCCCAACACACCCTTCAAGCCTATCTCACCATTCTCAACTCTTGCCCCAAAAGCCAGGGTGTGAAGAATCTTGCATAGAGCTGGGTGAATATGTAGTGCCGTGAGGATGGATCAGTGTGGGAGGAAGATGCTATTCTGAAATGAATGATAAATATGGATAATAAACCCAACCTAAGTCTTTTATGCCTGTCTCTAGTGGGTTCCCAATATGGGAGATAGAAATATCATGGGTACATTTTGAACACGGCTGGGAACACTGCCAAAGTCCTACTCAGAGTTCACACATTTACATCATTTATATCATATCCGACTTGTGCCTTGTATTATTAACTTTGTAGAGTGTTTTGCGATGTAGTTTGCAGTCCAGGCTTCATTAAATCAACTTACATGCCTCTCTCTCTCTTCCTTTTGGTAAGGGGGGGAGAGAGATCTGGGGCTACACAAGGTCTTGCTAAGCACAAAGAGGGTGACTGGTTTGCTGATATGATCGGCACACTCCTACATTCTCATATAGTGACCTGGAAAATCTTTTGGGATCCATCCCTGAGGCCTGACAGGTGCAAAAAGAAGGGAAATATTTGCATTCCGGTTAATAAAATAATTCAACTCCTAGACCAGGTTGCTAGTGATTGAATAATTTTTCCAATTGCTCCTAAGTGTTCAGAAGCCTCTGTGAAACACAGAGAAGAGGTCCACCTGATAGGTACCCAACACACTGCTGCAAATTCTCAGGCTTCTTCCTCAGCAGCGTTGGAAAAAAGGCTGAGGATGAAAGTAGACAAACAACCTAGGGCATGGAACTGAAGAAATTGTGTTTGTCTAGAATAGAGTAAAGGCACATTGCCAAGGAAAAAGGTAGAGTTCTGCTGACCAATCAGGCTTTTTGCAAGCATTGCTGAGAGATCAGGCTTTTTGCTTTCTGTGCGGCAGACCACATTCTGTGGCAGCTGGAAATCCATCACCTTCTGGGGATTAATCCAAAAGAATATGCTCTAAAATGATCTAGTGCTGTAACGTTACAGTTTTGTAAATCAATAGTTTTTCTAACAGTCTGAAAAGACTCAATGTTATACTCCATCCCCTACTCCACATGTCCAGGCTAGACTCCATGACTGTTATGGCATCTGAGGTCAAGTGACTCAGATGCTTGGTACACACAGACAGTGGGGAGAGGTAACCATGATGAGTAGACAAGGAGACTGCAGCACCTAAATGTAGTCATTTATATAAAAATGAAACAGAGTGAGCATCTTTAGTGTCTCCTGAAGCAAGAAAAGAGTCAACTTCAGCCCATATTGCTTCATCTCCAGTGAAATAAATGTGTCATTTTATTCTAGAGTTGCATTTGATCTTGAATTACTTCTCTGCTTCTTCTCTAAGAAAAGGTCACTTTAGAGAAGCCTCAGGCATGATACTAACATTGCATCCAATAAAAGACTCTCAGGAGGTCTGAAATAAGTACAAGGTCCAAATTTGGGATATATTATCTGAACCTTATTCCTTCTCCCTCCTGAAAGTCAGAATGGGAAATCTGACAAAAATATTTCTTTGCTCAGGAGACTTACAGGACTCCTTGGTCCTAGAAATACTGTGAAAATGGTTTTCCAGCAAGCATCTGAGCATTCCAAGCCACGGTGTCCACTGTGGGAAATCTGAACACAGAACAGATGGAGACAAATGTCCTGGGAGTGAGACCAGAATATTTCCATGGAAAGTGGAGGGTCAAGCTTTGGATCTACTACACCATACCACAGCTCCCTCCAGTTCAACCAGGTCTCAGAAACACAACTATTTTCACCTTTAATTTGGACTAAAGCTAACAAACTAAAACCCACAAATGTCACACACAAGCCTTGATAGATGTGATCTTGTCTTGTGATGTGTTCCCTGAAAGCTTGGGAATTAGCATGAGCACCGGGTGGAATAACGTGGGCTCTAGTTCTGGTCTCATTCAGTACCTTTGTCTGCATCATTCCCACGGCTCTTTCTATGCACATATTGTGGCAGTGTATGAGTTGTCTGCACCCTCTTCTGTTGGCAGCAGTCACTAATGTCACTTCAGAAAAAGCAGCCTCAAGAGGAGGTGCCTTTCAGAAATCTCTTACTCCTCCCTTTTCTCCAACATGTCTTGAGTGTTTATACATCATTGATTCAGGCTCAGATGCCAAATGACACAGTCCCTTCAAAAACCTGGTCATAAACTCCAGTGCCACATAAGCCCTTCTCAAAGCCATAACCCTGATGGGGTGCCCACTAGCTGGAGCTCCCATCCAGAGCTTCATACCACCCTCCCTCCAGGAGGACTTCCAATTCCAAGACCTCTCTCTTGCCCAGGCACAAGGTTTCAAAGAGGCAGATACAGCCTTCTCTACCCACACATTAAACTGAAAAGCAAACTTTTAACATGGAAAAAAAAAACCAACAAAAAAAAGCAAAACAAAAAACCCAAACCCCAATGGGTGTGGGGGGATCTGAAATTCTTTGTGGATTATGACTTTTCCATGGCAACAGGAGGGCTGGGGAGGGGGGTGAGGAGAGGGAGAGGGAGGGAATGGGAGGCAGAGTGCTGAGGAGGGAGCAAGCAGCACTGGTGCATTGCCATGGAAACCCTCTTCCATCAGCAGCCAACTGCCAAAGTCAGTCAGGATCCTAGAAATGGACTTGGAGTGGGGCCTGGGAGGTGCTGGGGGAATCACCTTGCCAGCCTTGAGGCCACCTCAACCCCAAGAACCCCAGCCCCACTCCTCTCCCCCTCTCCCAATAGCCTTGACACTGCTTCTGCTCTTGCCTCCACCAGACAGAGCCAGCTTTGGCCCAGCTGAAGAGTGGGAGGAAATACAAATCAGCAAATGAAACAACCAGAGCAGGCGGAAAGCAGCGAGGCAAAGAGGGATAATTTTTCTGATAGCCCTTAGTTTTCTTTCCACTTTCTGGATCAATTTGGACCACGCAGATGTATTTGTTTTCACACCCCAGATGGCTGTAGAAAGAGAATGTCACTCCTAATCACTGAAATCAAGATGGAAATGTTACTTCCCTGTAAACTTACCTACCGAGGAAAGAAGAAGGGCTGTTGTTGGGTTCACGTTTCTAAAAGGCCAGGTTCCCTTGAACTGTGTCTGTCCCACCCAGTATAACACACATTCAACCTATCTCTAAAACATGACAGATGTCACAAATTGTGGCCAAGCAAAACTTAGAGGAGATTTTGTTAATGGAAATGAAGTACACAATGAAAATAAGTTAATTCTGCCTTCTAACCCTCATCCAACACTTGGAGGGCAGGCAACTCAGTGAAATGAACAACTCTTTTGCACGCTGTTTTTTGTCAGAAGCCTTTTGGTGCCATAAGAAATGGTCAAAGAGTTTGGACAAAGAACTTCAAAAGGACCAGCAAATTCTACAAACCCTTGCTAGTATTTATATTTGTACCCCATGCATGGTAAGGGATGGATGAGTCGTTTCAGGCTGCAGACGGCTGCAGACGGCAGGAAGGAATTGACTCCTACTCCAACCACACAACTGGCTAAGCAATTGTGGAGGAAGATTCCCCTCTCCTGAAGCATCTGTTATCACCCATCTGATTGCACAATGAATCAGTAGTATGAGGACAGGCTGCTGTGAGGGTGGGGGAAAAGGGAAGGAGAGACTGCAAATCAGGCAGTTATAAAGCAAGAAGATGCCAGTTTCCACCTCATGGCAGAAAAGGACACGGTCTAAACAGAAAGGGCCTGGTTTGTATGCTTTTAAGTAATGTGTTTGGATTACTACTCAAAGTACAGCACCAATGAAGTAGCTTAATTTTTATTGCAACAGCAGCTTGGTTTTCCCACATATATTCCAGAGCTGGGGATCCCAAAGTGCTCTGTGGGATCATTTATCTCTCTAAATGATCTGCACTGATGAAATAAAGCAATCAGCCTGCAGACAATGCTTGAACAGAAGAAAAAATTCCTTGTCCCTGTGCTCTGAACCCAATCACAACTCTCATGGACCACCAAGTGATTCATCTGCACTGCTCTGCTTATTACTGAGATTGAAGCCCAAGCCCAGACCTCCAGACCACTTCTAAGATTATCTAGTTATCACATTATATGGAATATAGAAAATAAGCATGGACAGTAGCAGAATTTTTCCCAACCTTTTTGATGAGGGAAGAACAGCTGACTGACTCTTTTGAGCTTCCTAACTTCCTATGTGTCTGATACAAATAATACCCAATTATATAATAATAATATACAAATATACACAATAATGCCTTCATAATCTCAGCATCAGGCTGAAAATCAGTGAAAAACCTCTAATGGGTCAGACTCTTGCTTCAAATGTTATTGGGACCCAAATCAACATTTTGGAGGAAGAAAAAGGAAATTTAAAAAATTACCTGTTATGTGCTTAAGCAGTAAGCAAGTCAATGCAGAAAAGAGTCAGCATGGGATTAGTTTTATCACATGGACTTTGGTTGTGAAACAACCAATAAATCAAATCCAACTCAGTGCTGCTTTCCAGCTCTGACAAGAAGCTCA
This sequence comes from Regulus satrapa, assembly GCA_013396955.1. Taxonomy (NCBI): domain Eukaryota; kingdom Metazoa; phylum Chordata; class Aves; order Passeriformes; family Regulidae; genus Regulus; species Regulus satrapa. The sequence continues at coordinate 413,427 of VWZN01000791.1, forward strand.
ACATGACCTGGCAATGTGCATTTTCAGCACAGAAAGCCAACCATATCCTGGGCTGCATGAAAAGCAGCATGGCCAGAAGGGTGAGAGTTGATTCTCCCACTCTGCTCTGGTGAGACCCCACCTGCAGTGCTGCATCCAGCTCTGGGGTTCCCAGCACAAGGAGGGCATATATCTTTTAGAGCAAGTCTAGAGGAGAGCCCCAAGGTGGTCAGAGGAGAAGATCACAACTCTTAGGAAGGCAATCTGAGTTGGGGTTGTTCAGACTGGGGAAGGGAAGGCTCCAGTGAGATCTTATAACACCTTCCAGTACATAAAGGGGCTACAAGAGAGCTTGAGAGAGACTTTTTACAAGGGCATTGAGCAATAAAAGAATGGCTTCAAATGGAAAGAGAGTAGGTTTGGATTAGATATAAGGAAGAAATTCTTCAGTGTGAGGGAGGTGAGGTACTGTAACCGGTTGTCCAGAGAAGTTGCAAGATGTCCCATTTCTGGAAGTGTTTAAGGCCAGGCTGGATGGGGCTCTGAGAGCCCTGTCTAATGAAAGGTGTCCCTGCTTATAGGTGGGTTTGAAGTAGATAATTTTTAAGATCCCTTTCAGGAAACCATTCTATGATTCTATGGTCTGTATTGAGAAGTCCCTGGCAAGTCTGTTCTTTTGGGACCAATTTCAAGCAGGTGACCCTCACAAGGGGAATTTCTTTTCAGGCTGGACCCCTCTGAAATCTTGAAGTAAGGGAGTCATTCTGCAGACCAGTGTAAGGGCTGCTATTGGAGAAATGTAGTATGCCTAGACAAGCTCAAGTTTGGGTCATTTTTGTGAGATGTGGTCTGATTTGGAGCCTGGACAAAGTACCATGCTCTAAGGACAGGAGAAAGGTATGGGGGCTCCCACTAGATGAGAAAACACTCATCTAACTTAAAACACTAAGTGATCCTTACCCAAAGACCTAAGATGCAAAGCTGCATCTTGGGCTCAGAGAAAGGTGAAGAGAGCCCAGATCCCACTGTGCATAGAACAATAAAAGGAAGCTATATCAAGTAATTTTTTTCTGAATTCACCATCGCAATTACTCTTCAGGAATACTCTGCAACACTGGATGCACAAGTCAAAAGGGGACAGATTTATTTCTTGTGGCCTGAAGTCTGGTTTCAATGACCTTCTACTTCTGAGCACAGCAGGGGCTTCCAGCCAGCTCACTCCCAGTTATTTACCAATAAAATAACTCAGTGGCAGTACCAAACAGGAGCCTGCCCCTGGAAGCCAGACTCCTATAGGCTACTTTGTGCCTGGCACTGATGTTATATCCCTGTATCCCTTGCACTTGCCTCCAGAGAAATGGATAGGCTATTAAATATGGACTTGTATCACTTACAAGAGCTTTGCTGGCCTATCTGCAAAATTGCTCAGGTCTCTTGAAGGCATGCGCAAGAGATGTTCTCTCCCCCCTCCCTCATCCTCCTCTGATGGATTTGGTCTGTCAGCTTGTCAGCTCTCATTGGGCACTGCTTGACATCAGTCCACACTGGGGCAGTGAAAATCTGTTTGCAGTCAGCTCTTCCAATAGCTCCTGTGAAAGAGGGGAGGCTGACCCACTCCAAAACATGCTGCCTCAGCTGGCGTCCAAACAGCCACATATGACAATGGTGATAGGAAACAGCTTGAGAGAGGGTGGCAAAGCTACAGCTTTCTTTGGGGTCTGTTGTGCAGGTCAAGAAGAACACTGAGAACTGGGGTAGGGCCCTCATGACTCCTGAATCCCATGCGCAAACATCGCCACCAAGACCAGTAGTCACTGACTGAAAAAGAGGAAATTTACACAGCTGAGGTTGTGCAGGGACGCAGCTCAGCGGAGTGGGCCCTGGGATAATATTCTGAGCATCCCTGGCCTCTCAACTTGCAAATGTCATCTGTCAATCCCAGACTCAGTCCTTTTGGAGCAGTTCTGACAGGGGTAGCTGAGAAGGGACATCAGAGGCAAGCTAGGCTTGCAGAGCTTCCAGAGGGTCAATTGCCATGGTATATCAAGTAGCCAGTCATTCAAAATAGAGTTTCTTAACCCTGCTTTCTTAATGTCTAAATAAATCAAACTGTTTGATATATCTGAAAATCCTTTTCAGAGTCTTTACAGAAAGCCAGAATCAAGGCTCTTATGGCTAATCACAGTGTCTTGAAATGAGATATGAAATCATTAGGAACACTGAAGCTTCCATCATACCCACTTCAATTCATTTTATTTTGACATGGGAAAAGTCATGTGAAAAATATTAGTTTCTAGGAAGAAGCTGAGGTGCTACAATGGACAGTTCAGAGACTAAGAAGACCTAGTGCAGCCTACAGAGATTTCAAAGGGAGCCATTTTGACAGAAAAAACTGAACTGTACAGCAAAATTCACATACACGTCCAGTTTCAGCTTTGCAGTTCCACTTCCAGCTGCAAGCCCTCATTTAGCTCTCTGAAACTGTAAAGGCTTTGACCCCATTTGTTACTGCAGCCCTTAACTGGCAAAACACTTCTACAGATGAGCTCTTCAAATTGCCATTTTTTGTTCTCCTGAAAAGTAAGATTTGTTTAGGCCATGAAAGAGGAAACACTTGATTGGATTTCTGTGCCTAGACAACAATATTCCAGATACTGTCCAATCCTACTATGCCACTCACTATGAGACAAGCAAATAAAAACACACCTCAGGATGAAAATATCACTGGAGCAAACACGATTTTTAGAGTCACAGAGAAATTCAAGTTAGAGATGACCTCTGCAGGTGACATGGCACAGCCCTCCACTCAAAAGAAGGCCAGTTTATGTAATATTTTCCCATCCATTTTCAATGAAGCAACCAAACATCAACCTATGATCATTAGTTTACTTGTCACCTATTGTTTCATGTCACAGTCATCCACTATTACACGCCCAAATGACACATACACAGAGAGATTTTTAGCTCCATCTTCCAAAAATAAACAATAGGTCTTTTCAGTTAGTCTAACAAATAGCATCATAAAAAAACCCAATTGAACAAAACCACTAAAGTATCCTGCAGTTAGGTATGATGGGTAAAGAGTGGGAAGAAGGTTCAAGCAAAAGACTTAAGAGTGAAGGGCAAAAAATGTGACTGTAGAATGGTTGGATGGAGAGGCGGAGTGTTGTGGCGTGAGGAACATTTGGATCTGTGATAGAAGCATAGCAAAACATTAAAAACTTCACAAGCAAGGATTAGTTTTTCTGAGTTTTCTAGCTCAGCACTTCAGAGCCAATGTGTATGGGCAGTTGAGCTAAGCAGCCATATTTTAGATACTGAAGGGAACTTCCTTGGTTTTGGAATCTCCTTTGCACAGAGCCTCAGTGGGTGCCACCTCCCTGCTGCGGTCTCTGACCACCATACCTGCTCTAGCACCACTTCAGTCAAGAGGCAGCCCTCAGTGTGGGCAGGGGGACAGAGCTGTGCACAGGAGAGAAGCTGCTCATGTGCACAGCTGTAAGAGCAAAGGGAAGCTGATGACACTGAAGAGGGAGCTGAGGTTGCTTTCCTTGCACCCAGACACATGGTAGAAACCAGAGGGACGAAGGGCTCAGAGTTAGTGGTAAGCACAGGACCAGGCTGAGTCATTTAAAGATGAACCTTTCTCCACCTTGGAGCCCTGCCCTATGCATGGGCTTCATCATTAGTGATGACAGTGATGACTGAGGATTCCCAATCTGGAACAGAGATATGAGAGCATCTGTAATTCCCTCCTATCACTGTCCAAATTAACTTCCTGTCTCTGCAGAATTGATACATGAGCTTTTATTGCTCCTATCAAGCCCTGTGTAATAGCTGGGGTTAGTCCTATTCAGAAAGCTGGCAAATCCATTAGGGTTTCTTTTTAAGCTATTTGCCATAATATTCCAGCTATTTCCATATTTTAATTAGACACTGTATTTTTAAGTCTCCTCCTTTTAGTCCTTTGCCTTTCACATATTTTACCTCAGGAAATACTATTTGTTCTTGGAATATTGTGGAAGTTATGATAGGGTCAAGCAAGGAAGTCTCAAGAAATTAGTACTGAGATGGAAGAAATATCAACAAACTCTCAAGTATAAAGGTGGAAGCAGCTGAAGGACTGGGAAATACATGAGAAAGAAACACTGCCTTGAGAGTACCCTGTACTGCAAAGGCATCACCGTGGGGTGGGGGGCACATGGGTGAGAGAAAGGATGCACCTTTTGGTTTGTGTTCAGGTCAGTGCCACATGACAGGAATATATTTTCCCACTGTGCCCATGGTGGTGCTGAATGAAGCTTAGCCGAGGCGCATCCTTGCCAATTTCCTTTAATAATAGGGTCCCCTTACCCATGACTTTTTGTGAGGTTCTTCTAGCATTGTCAGTACAGCAGCTGACAACATGAAGAAATTTATTATAAACCACACACCAGGAGAGTTTGATTTTTGTTCCTATCTCCCAATCATTGCTGATATGGAATAAGAGGAGAGGAGGTGGGGTGGGAGAGTGCTGTGAGCCCCCATGCACAATGCAGGGTAGCTCAGATAGGGCTGGCTCTTCATGGGTGTGCAGCCTGCCTAAAGAACCAGTTTGATATTTCAGATGAGAGCTTTAGGCAACAGTAAGCCTTGCAGAAAAGGGCTCAGCACTCACTTTAGACTAAAAACAGAGCACTTCTTATTAAGGAGGCTGATGTAAAGCTCAGAGCAGGGGGAGGGGTGGAGGGATGATGCAGGAAGGAAGGACATGTGATATTCATTCAGTAAAAGAAAACCAACAGCTAAAGAATGCACAAGGTTAATATCAATCACTTTTCCTGCCCTAGAGCCTTTTGGTGCTCTGAAGCTAATTTGGGTGGGGTGTTTTCTTCACATACACACAGCAGAAACACACACCACACACCTCATCAGCCTCCCACAGTTTGAAAGTAGATATTCCAACCATAGACTAAAGGGAAGAGCTCTGCAGGATGAAGTGCTTAACTGAGAACAAAACTGGTCCTAGCCCAGAAATCATCCACCTCTCCAACTCCAGAATTGAGGGCAGGTTTCTTGACATCAGCCATTTCCAGCCCCTGAGCATACAGCCACTCACTGCAAACTGAAGAGGAGCCACAATTCCTGTAGGAAGCACATGCAGGGTGGGAACACACACATCTTCCTCATATCTATCTCTTCATTACTCCCTGTGTAAGCTTCCCACTGTTGGTGTTGGGGCTCTCCCATTACAACCTCTGTGATTTAAGAGACAGAGGGTGGCACGGCCATTTGTTCCCATGGTCCAGCATAGCAGCCTCATCCACAGCAAAGGTCAAAAGGAGCATTCTCTCCAGGTAAGGAGAGAATCCCTATCCCCAGAGTCCCCTCTGTGTAGCTCAGGGTCTGCTCACCACCAGTCCTTTGGCTCCAGCATGCATACTTAGAACTATCCCCACTGCTTTTAAACTGGTTTATACCCTGGTTTCTAGGTGCTTCTCATGACAAATTGGCTCTCCCCAGGGCATGGTGCAGCCTCTTTACACAGTCATACATGGCTCAGAATCTAGGATCACCGCTAACCATATCTGAAAGGAAGAACCAATGGGGGAAAACAGAAAGTTCATTTTAGCTTCAAGTGACAGCCAGGGAGAGCTAACAAAGACAAAGCAAAAAGGGTGGCAAAGTAAGACAGATGGACAGACAAGAAAGATGGCACAAAATTTTTATTTTCTATTACCCAGATGTAAATGGATTTGTTGCCCTGCAGCAATTTACAATAGTTGAAAACTGGTCCACAAAGCCCAAGAGGGAATTAGGATGCTGTCATGTCCCAAAGAGCTGAAAAAGTGGATTCAGTGCTGTTCTGTTGCTCACTGGGAATCCTTCTAGATTCACAGCCCAATCAAAATACTGGCCTCAGTATTTTCTTTGCACCATGACTAGACGGTCAGGAAAAGTCTGCTCCACTGACCGCCTTCTTTCCCCCAACTGCCTCAGCCACGTGCATAACAAACTAATAATTTAATCATGCATCTTCACCACACTTTCAGTGCAGTCCCACTCAGCTCCATCCACACCCTGACTCTGTCTGCCTTTAACAATTATCTCCAGCTCTGGGAAGAAGCACTTCAGATTTCCATCCCAGCCTTCCCTCTAAGTGCTTATTCATTGCATCACAGAACATGCCCTGAGCTGGAATGAAATTTCGCCCTTTGCATATCCTTACTTATTTATACTTGCTGCCCATGCTGGTTGCCTAAGGGATAGGAAGGAGGTAGGAGGGTATTAACAAGCTCTTTAACATGATACCTCTTAGAAATAGAGTAACTACTGCTATCTGCATCACTATCTTTCGCTTGAGTGAAAATCAGGCAATGGACTCTACTGCTGGCTGCTTTTCTATGCCCACATGGTACTTATAAGACAGGCTAGGAATTTGGGCTTGGCTGTTGACCCATCAATTCCAAAAGTTAGTGTTCACACATGAGGCTCAAATTTTACAAGGTGTGAGATGGCAAATGTTTTCAGACACTTTTCAGAGCTCAAGACAAGGTGATGCTCTTCAGAGACAGAGCCTTTTACAATTCATATTCATTATTCTGCATCATTATTCACAGTCTTCTGGATGCATATAGTCTCTGCTCTCTTCACTGCCTCCCTCTAGTCAGTCACCAAGACCTTCCTCTCCTCTCCAGAAAAGCCCCGTAGTTAAAGCACTGGGTCCTCAAATCCTAAATGCCTGACTTCAGATAAGGACGTCAAGCAAAGTCTCCCTGGGAAGGTGCCCTAAATTTGAAGATGTCATATATACTGATATAGAAGACATTCTCTAAATCCTTTTTTCAGAAGTAATTTTATATCCTAAAAAAAATACTCTGCATGGGCAGAACACTCAGAGCTTCAACCACACACTCCCCCAGCCAATGATCTGGATCTGCCAGGGCCACAGGCACAGAGTCAGAGAAAGAATGTTTTTACCAAATTGGAGATGTTTAAGAGGGATTTAGGGGAAACTGAGTCTATCAGAGAGGCCACTTGCTGGGAGGACAGCTTGCTGGCATGGGACAGGCAATTGTTTGAGTGTTTGCAATGCAAGCCCTTACCTAGAGCTCTCCCTCTTCAGGGGGTGGCTCAGGGCTCTGTGCAGGATATTCTGGTGCCCCTGCATCACACCCCACTGCCTGCACCAGGTGGGTCCTAAGGAAGGCAGCTGGTCCTGAACCTGCACAGCATCCCTGTAGGCCCTGGCTGTGGAGCCAGTCAAGGATTGATGGTAATAACATGGTGTGGCAAAGAACAAGAGTGGCTGAAGAAAAGGCCATGAGGAAGTAGGGCAGCTCTTTTCCAAGACAAATTCCCTTGTTGTACTTCCTGGAGATAACACAACACAGTACCAAATAAGGGCAGGAATGAGGCCAAGAAGAGCTATGGACTGTAGGGGCAGGATCAAGACCACCCAAGCCTTCCAAAGCCCTCTAACCCATTTTCAAAAAGGTGTGAGAAATGACCTGCACATGATAGACAATTTGCACAGAAAGAGTGAAACCTGTTTTCAGGGCAAGGAAACCTATCTATGAAAAAATACCTCCACCAAACCCAGTCAGGAACCCCAGGATCCTGGACAGAGAGTCACTTCCCCACAGTGCCACCAGGCTAAACCCTCCCCAGGGAGCTGGAGGTGTCCAGCCTAGGAAAAGAAGGCTCAGGGGGGATCTTATTGCTCTGGAAGGAGGTCACAGACAGGTGGATGTCATAACAAGTACAACAAGAGACAGAACAAGAGGAAATGGCTTCAAGTTGAGCCAGTTAACAGGCTGCCTGGAGACGTGGTGGTGTCACCATTCCTGGAGGCAGATGGAGATGTGGCACTTACGGTCATATTTTAGTGGTGGACCTGTTTAGGCTAATGATTAGACTCAATGATTTTAGAGGTCTTTTCCAACCTTAGTGATGCTATGTTTCTATGAGTCTTTGAAGCCTGAATTTGTGGTGTCTAACAGTGTCATCACAGCAGGCTACAGTGCCAATCCCAGCTTGGCTAAGGATAGATGTAATTGTGCTGGTAGTGAAATATATCTAGAGAAGTTGTTCCTTGAGGTCACAGAAGTACCAAGTAGGACTTTTTCCCTAATGCATGCATTTTGTGTGCACAAATACCAGTCATTGGGACCAAATCAATTCTTTCTCCCCCAAGCTCTCCCATCCTTCACCACTGATATGTAGCTGAGGCTACTTGGGAATGTGAGCAGAAAAAAAAACAAAAACAACTTGCTCCAATTTTTTTTTCCCATAGATGCTGGTTCATGACTATCATGCTTAGGAACCAGAACTACATCCTTTCTCACCCAGATCACTGAGTTCCCCTCTCTGCTGCCAAAGCCATGGAGCTGGACTTTATCTCAGCTATGCAGATAAATCCCTGTGACTCCGTTTAGTTTTCCTCTGCTGCCCAGTTCTTCTGGGGCACTCTTCAATGCACTGATATTAGAGATTTCTACCACAATAATAAAGGGAAGAGCTTTGTATTGGGTCTGGCTGAGATGAAGTTCATTTTCCCACAGCAGCCCTCACCACGCTGTGCTTTGCATTGGTACCTAGAAAAGAGGTGGTAACACACCAGAATTTTGGCTACTACTGAGCAGCACTGGCACAGCATCCCAGCTGAGACTGAAACTGCACTTCCAGTTCCTATGATTGCTAAAGTTAAATGTTCATACCATGCCATTACACACATCTTAATTAGTCCACTGATTGTTCCCATACTCTCCCAGATTAGGATACCCTCTCCTAGAAAACATTAGCTTATTAACCCCACTCATTCCTTCTAAAGCAGTCCCAGAACAGATAATTGCCTGCCCTCTAAATGCCAAGGTATTCATAATGTTCTGATTTACCAAGAGGCATTGCAAAGTCTCTCTGAAGTATTTGAGTGGAGGAATAACACACAAGCTCTTTCAGAAGCATCATTAAAACCAGACAAACCTTTCAATCCATTTAGTGAAGTGCCTGGAGGCTGTCTTTTCAGAAGGGAAACAGAAGTAAATACAGCACACTGAAATTGAATACAAGAAGTGCCACAGGCACCAGCCCTCTTGCACATCATTTGCAATGCTGGTGTTTTTTCCTGTTTCCTCTTTTTCTTCAATTTATACTCAGCACATTTCAGGCTCATGTGAGGAGGAATAATAATAACCCTGGAGACTTTAATTTATCCCTGAGAAAGGCACAAAGTGGGCATCAGCCAGGCAAGTTACCTTCACTGTCTATTGAATGTCAGCCAGGAAGTATCACTTACCTGCCACAAGAAGGCAGTTCATAATTCAACCCTTCTCAAACCCCCACCCCCTTCTGCTGTGGATAATTCACAAGAACTATCTGAGAACAGCCTCAGGAGAGGGATAATATCAGCACTGAACCAGATTGAGATACCTTGTTCATCTCACAAGTCCCACACCATCACATGATTGAATGAGAGAAAATGGCCTCAGGTTGTGCCACTAAAGTCTTAGATTGGATAAAAGGAAAAAAAAATTCACTGAAAGGGTTGCCGAGTATGGGAACAGGCTGTCCAGAGAAATGGTATAGCCATTCTCCCTGGAAGTACTTAAAAGATTTGTAGCTATGGCACTAAGGACATGGTTTACTGGTGGACTTGGCAGCGCTGGGTTAATGACTGGACTCAATGATCTCTGAGGTCTTTTCCAACCTAACTGATACTTTGATCCAAGAATGTTTAGCTAAGGCTAATGGTGAGGTTCAAGGCTGCACCGCCTACTCTGAAATCTCTTCCCAGAACACAAGAATGCCTGCCATGTAGTCCAAAGGAGTAGTATTTTTCATTTTGTTTTCTCCAAGAAGAGACCAAGGGAGGATGCACTAGGTGTCAGAAGATGTTTGAACAAATCTCTCCCATGACCCTGACCCTAAACTTGCCTCTTTCAGTCTGCCACACTGTAGCTCTCAGCCACAGCTCTCACCTGGAGCCTGTAACCTCAACATGCCATTTGGCTCCTAGAAACATTTTACAAAAAAAAAAAAAAAAAAA
>VWZN01000791.1:427786-519429 GCA_013396955.1 Regulus satrapa
TATTAAGAAGCTTCAGAAGTTGAAAATTTCAAAACAGGCAAAGACCAATCCAGTCCAAACTGTGGATAATCGTCTTCTCCCTGGCATCATGACACCTGTCAGTGCAAGATTTTCCTTTGCTATCATCCCTTATCCTGTCCTGTTGTAAGTCACTCACTCACTCCTTTTTCTTATTCTCTCCCTTTTCTCTCTCTCTCCTGGCTCTCTCCTCTGGCTCTCCCTGGTGAACAGTGAGCTGCAAGAAGCATTCCTGGGCTAGAAATTAACATATTAATGAAGAAAGAGCCTTGAAGAAGGGTTGAGAGATGGGGAGAAAACAGAGAGTGGAGGCAGGCAGAACAAAATAACAAAGGGAAGATATAATGAAGAAGGGACACAGAGCCAAAGCACAAAGGGGGGAAAAAAAAAAAAGCTTTTCTTGGGAACTCATGCTACTTCAAACATTTCCATGGGAAGAAAAGATGAAAGAGAGGAAAGAAAGGGGGTAGGAAAAATGGGGTGGTCCTTTTGTTTTAAGCTAAGATTTAATATTTCTATAGAAAAGGATCACCCATTGAGGGAAGGATAAGAAGATGGGAGTGATGGAGGAGACAGAGACACACAAAGGGGGCATGACTGATAACAAGAGCAGTGGGTTCATCCCCGGCTGTTTGCAAAAAACCATGTCCATGGAATCATGGAAACACCAGTGCAATGAGCTTTGCCTATGGACTATTGCCTCCCCTGCACCCTCCTGTTCTCTCCTTCCACAATGTAAACCTGTAAGCCTGCCCCAAAAATATGCTGAAAAAGAAGGATAAAATGTCAGTTAGTAAAGATTGCTACTGACTTGGCAAGCTCACAAGTGTCCCGCTCCCAGCTCCTCCCAGAGCTCTCTTAGGCAAACAGTAGGAAATCCATTAGGAATGGTGGGTTGAGGAAGAAGTAAAAAAAGTGTTAGCTCAAATGTCTAAGTACTTGTTCTATCCTTTCTGTTACTCTATTTGACTATGCACCATTTACACCCCTCTTTAGAAGCACTGCAGAAGAGCAGATTCTGAATAATGCAGAAGAATACATTCTAAATTTCCTCTTGTACCCATTGGCCAGAACAAGCTCACCGTTCCCATACCTGCTGACAAGACAAAATGAGGGGGGAAAAAAAAAGGTTTCCTGATCTGAAGAAGGAAAGAAAAGAATATATGAAAGCATATAAAGAAATAGCATTTTTAGTGGTGAAATACATAGCAGACATTGCAAAACCAAGACATAAGGACTTGATTAGGAAAACAAGCTTTTTGACATAGGTCACCATCAGTAAAGTTGTGAATTGTTACCAGAGAGCCATTCTTGTAAAACAGACCTCTCTCAGTTTGTCCACATGTTTCACAGTCCCATCAGCATGTGCCACTACACAAAAACCTGCTCCACAGCTGGTACTAAGCTGGCTCCTTGACACCTGAACAGTACAGCAATACTAAGAACACCCTCAGTACCCTGACTATTGGCTGAGGCCCACAGTCCCATGCAGCAGCTTCCTAGAGGTGTAGTAATTAAGTAAATAGCCACAGGCATGATGGTGTTTGTCTCCTTGACCAGCCCAACACCTCCTTTCTTCCATAATGGTGAGGGGAGTGGACCAAGGACTGTTTGTCACTCAGCCATCTCCAGATGAGACCCCTAGGTCTGTGCAGTACCACACAGCTTTCTTTGATACTTAAAGAAACTTTCAACACAAACCCCTGTCACAAATGTGACAAATGTAATGGCTGCTTTCCCTTGACTTCTCAGATGGCAAGAGGAGGTTCAGGGATTTCCTGGCATAGGAGTTCCAACTCTCAGCTTCAGCAGAATGGCCACAGCCAAAGTCACAGCATCCATGTAACTGCCTGTTTTTGGGTACTACTGCTGCTCTGACCTGTGGCATCTGAAAAGGCAAGGCAAGCTCCAAACCACAAAGAGGAATAAAAGTCGATGTCACCCACAGCCTCCCACTTAGAGAACCAGCTGCATGTCCTTCAGAGCAAGTGCTCTAAAACCAAGCCCAGTGATGCTTTATATTTGCCCAAGTGGTCCTCCATCTGCACCACATCCCCACACTCCCTTTCTGTCCGTGCCCTTCTCTAGGGACCGGCTTCCTCACTGACAGCTGGTAGCTGTGACAAATGTTTCTGAGCAGCTGCAGCTGAGCACTAAGAGGCAGAACCCCTTCCTCAGGCTTTGTGAGGATCCAGAAGAGGGTGACGAAAGGGGAGGAAACCAGCAGTAATGCAAACCAGCCTGATCTGCAATGCAAGTTGGTGGAGGCCTCTCACTTGGGCAACTCTCCTCTCCCCTGTGACTAATCCTATCCCTGAATGCCCTCTGTACATACCCTCCACGCTGGGTTACATGGTATTCCTATGCCACCCACTGTTGGGAGCACCATGCTTTTCTCATTTGGCTCGCTCAATTTGCCAAACTTTCTTGTTAAGCAATTTCATGGAACTATAATAAACTATTCCAAATCAATTTCACAGCATTGCAAAGCTTGTGCCTTCGTCAATTCAAACTTGAGCCTTCCATGAAAAATTGCTTAGAGAAAAAAATACAAATCAGTAAAAAAAGTAAACTTCTCACTCTAGAAATCAAACTGGAGCCTTTTCCAGAACTGTTATCTTTCCACAGCCACCAGAGAAACTGTGGTTCGGTGCAACCTCCAAGGTACTTGTTGGAGTACCTCTCCTGTGAGGAAAGGCTGAGAGAATTAGGATTATTCAATCTAGAAAATAGAAGCCTTTGGGGTGACCTAATTATGGCCTTCCAGTACCTGAAGGGAACTTACAGGAAAGATGAGGCAACACTTTTCACAAGAGCATGTACTTACAGGTCAAGGGGGGAATGGATTCAAACTGAAAGAGAGTAGGTTTGGATTATATATTTGGAAAAAATTCTTTACTGTGAGGGTGGTGTGGCACTAGAACAGGTTGCCCAGAGAAGCTGTGGATGCCTCATCCCTGGGGGTATTCAAAGCCAGGTCAGATGAGACTCTGAACAATCTGGTCTACTTGAAGATATCCCCTCCCATGGCAGGGGGCTTGGAACTAGATGATCTTCAAGGTCACCTTCCATGTTAAACCATTCTGTGATTTATCTGACCTGTAGTTTCATATTTGCAAAAAGCAAGATCTTCTACCTTACAAAGCTACACTAAAACCAAAATAGATCTGCAAGTGAAGACCCCCAGTATCTCAGCTGCATGGCTGCAAGGAAAGAAAAATGGAAGAGACAAGGGCAGCAAAGTATGCAGAACTGTGAAATAATGGTTCTTCTGCACCACCTGAATCTGGGCAAGTCAAATGCTGGAACGCCCAATATCCCATGCTGCCCTGCAGAACAGCTTTTTGACATGAATACACACTAGGCATACTGAAGAGCAGTTGCTAGATGTTCAGATTTATTCAGAGGCTGTAAGCATCTGTATTTTGCACCTCAAAGTCTTCACAGTCCCTTGGTGATGCTGAAGAGCATTTTATCATGGCTTAAGTACCAGCTCTTGTATGCTCTCACCGTGCCATACGTCACCACTCCGATGCAAAGGATAACATCAGCATCTTTGTGAAGAAGGTAGAAAGCATTGCTTGCAGCAATCTGTTTGAGGTACTTCATGTCACTCACAAGGCCTAATCTGTCAGTGACACATTATTTTAAGGGGGAAGAAGGCAACGAAAAGTATCATTTTGGGATGATCATCTGTTATATATGACATCTATTACTCATGTGGCTAAATCCTCTCAGAGCTTCATTGCAGTCAACCCTTTTGCTCTCCGTCCAGTTCTGGTTTATCACTTGTCTGTAACCAGTCTGTAATCACAGCAGCCTTGTTGGACATCTCCCTCTGCTCAGGGCTGTTTCCAGGGGAAATAAGCACATAATCAATGTAAAATCTAGATAGATCAGCTCAAGACATGTCATTCTCTTGGGATGGCGGAGGTCATTAAAATTAGATATTACTTTCTCTTGAAGTCTATACACTGGAAATGCTGCTAACCTCCTTTGTGAAACCACTTCTGGAGCTGCTGGCTGCCTGCTTCACACAGGCATAAGAGAGGCATGTGTGGCACTGCCGCTAATATCTTGCACTCATTAAACACCCCCAATGTCTTGGCGAAAATCCACCTCTAGTAAATTCATTCTGCCAGCTGAAATTCCTCGTGCAGCTCCAGTGAGGTGCAGTATTCATCTTCACTTCATATTATATTCTGTTAAACAGTTGCTCTATTTCCCCCCAGAGATGGCTGAAATTTTTTGGTGAATTAAGCCATCCCCTTCTACTTTGTAAAGTGCTTCGGAACTGCAGATAAAAGATGCTACAGCCTGTCATAAACAAATGTAAGATGCTGACACTGCTACTGGAGGTAGCCATCTTACTGAAAAATTATTTCATTTGTGACACTAATAATAAAGGGAAGAACACTGGGCAAGACACTTAAAACTCATTTCCATCTCATTTTAATACAGTTTCAAAAACCAAGAAAAATATTCAGCATCAAGTCGGCATTTGTGTGTTTTTAACCACTGTCAGTCCATTGTGGCAGCTGTCCTCACCATGACCACACTATCAAGAGGGTGAACTCACAATCTGACTATCTTCTATCTCTCCAGACCCTTACAAAGACCAACACTGAGTTCACCAAAGCTGTTTTCCCACCACTTCTCATGGTACATTTCTGCAAAGGGAAGGCCAAATCACCTTACCATCTTTATTCAATCAAGACCTGTTTGGGGTGATATAACAAGATCAGAAATCTCTCCACAGGGGCGGAAACCAGCTTTCTTTGTATAAAGATGGCTGGCAGCATTCAGTCTGATTTATCATTTCAAGGGCAACTGTGGTTTGATTTTAATATTCATTTTATATTAAGGTGCTTGCAGGCTTGAGTAGGGACATTTTTATTACTTAAATCAGGAGAACATGCTGCAGAAATGATAGAGCAGGGTGTACTGAACAAGCTGACAGGTCTCTGCTATTTCTATTTTCTTTGTTATTATTTCACTCACATTCAAGCATTTCAAACACCACATTTCTAGATTATATTCCATTCAAAAACTTCCATAAATATAGTGCACAAGGAATGTACAATACAAAAAAAAATACACTAAGGTAATATACATCACCCTCAAATATTTATATTCAAGTCAAAAATCACATTTTCTAACTTTAGCAAAGCAGGAATCCCTTGTCTAACACTGCAAATTCTGAAGTCTGATGTGGAGCAAGCTTTGAGTTATTTGTCCACACCAACAGAAACCCCACTGCTGGCTAATTATTTGAAAGCAGAACAAATTCATTCATTTCACACTCTCTTAACTCAAAATTGGATGAACAGGGATTTTTTTGCTCAGATTTTTAAAAAAATGTTCACCTTTGGACAGTGAATGAAAATAAAACTTGCAAGGTAAAACAAAATGTACTTTAAAAATTATTGTTACTTGAAAATAGGCCAGTGGAGAGGTCTGTACACTGCAGAGGGAGGTCTGAATTCTGCATAGGTAACAGGTATTCAAAACCCATTACCTGTGCAAAATGTGATAGGGTCCCTTTCAGATAAGTATTATTTGAAATAATACTTAAGTATTAAGTATTAATATTATTATTATTTTCAGATAAGTATCCAGCTGTCCCACAGATATGCAGATCCACATTTTCTCAAAATGTAGATGCAAGACTTGAGTAACCCTTAAAGAAATGATTTTGAGAGGAATTTCATCAGCAGCATCTAGTCAGGAGTGCTGTAAGCCTCAATTCAGAAAAGCACTTAACCACGCACAGTCTCTTGGACAAAGCATAGATGGCAGAAGCCACTGAACAGCAGGTGCCGCTGCAGGGGAGCAGGCAGCTGTTTGAGAGGGCTCAGCTCCATCACAGAAACATATAGGATAGAAAGGGTAAAAAAACACCTCATTGAAAGTTAAACCACAGAAACAGTGTTAAAACTGCAGAACATAAAAAAATCTCATCCCAGACACACCAGGGTTAATACCTCCACTCTTTTCCAAGAAAGGACACCTGACTTAATATTTTTCCCTTTTTTAGTGAATTTCTGATGAAGACTGTCGTGGTTCTTCCCCACCCCCACCTTCCAGGGGAGCACTAGGTGCAAGCAGCGCTGGTGTCTTGTCAAACCAAATCGTGAACCCAAATTGCATCAAAGAGAAGTAAATGCTGCTCCAGAGTTGCACAGGGAGCCATAGCAACGCGGCAGTTCCTATTTTTAAAAACTTGAAAGATAGTAAGAACATTAAGTCTGAGGGGAGGAGAGAGGAGAAAAAAAAATACCAACCCTATATTTCTACCAGAAAGGGAAAAAAAAAAAAATCACATGTTCCTGGTAGGCACCAGTGATGAAACCACATATGGCCAGTCATCAGTGTGCAGGTGTGCAAGCCAGAAAATATCTATTGCCCCATCAGAACAGTTCCTGAAAGAAAAAGGGTATTTCTCACCTTCCCTCCATTGCTCTGCTAAAGCAGGTTTTCAAATTCCCTGAGGCGCTTTCAAGCCCACAGCACCCTAAATGTATTTTGTGATCAGAAGAGGATCAGCAACAGCATTGCTGGTGCTAAACTGTAGCCTGAACTGGGTTTGTGTTTTCAAAGCTCCACCACAAAGGGAAGATTTTCACTCACTTTCCATGAGGAGTGGAGAGAGTCTGAAGGCACACATTAAAGCATATTGTCACCAGCTAGTGAAATTGCCATGGTACTAGCACTAATTGGACTTGGCTGCAGAGCAGAAGACATCTCTGAGGGCTGGAAGCAGAACACGGACATTTTCCCATCTGGAAACTGATGGTGCATACCAAAATTCATTCCCAGCTGGTGGATCTTGGAGGCGTTTATGAAAGGGTATGTCCTTTAATCAAAATATAATCCCTGCCAAAAACCCATCACTTCACCTGAACCCTTCTACTAGCTCAGTTGGTTAGAGCAAGGTGCTAATATGATCAAGGTTGTAGGTTCAATCCATGCACAGTCCATTCACTTAAGAGTTGGACTCGATGATCCTTGTCGGTCACTTCCAACTCAGAATATTTTGTGATTCTGTGATCCTATTTTAATTGCAAAGAGGCTGAAATACCCAACTGTCCACACAGAGCAAGTACTTCCTCTCCCCCTCTGACAAAGCCCAGCTATGCAGGACTAAGGCATCCTGCAGTGCCTGCTGAGGAAAAAAAACATTTTCATTGTGCCTTCATATACTCCCACTGAGAAGCTAGGAATCTCCAGTATCCTACCAGCATACAAGTTAGTTTGATGTTTGACCTTCCACTGCACGACTGTGGAAGCACAAAGCTGTGCTTCCCACTGCCCATGCAGGACTGCTTAAGAGCTGGACAGAGCAAGGAGGACGGCCAGACACAAGCTGCTCTTCTGCATCAGGCACCCTTAGCAGCCCACCTGTATGTGGGAGATATGGATCAAAAGCATGCCCTCAAAAACTGCCCTCAGCATTACTCTCCAGTGACAGAAAAAAAAAAAAACAACGAGTCAGAGGAAGGCAGTCCTTCCTCCAAGATATGGTGATACATGACTGTTCACCTCCTGACCAGGCAATATTGAATAACCCCAAGCCAACAAAGCCAGCACCTTTCACCAGCACTGCTCCACTGCAATACACACAGGGCAAATGAAATGCAATAGGAGATGCAAGACAGAAGAAAACTGTGGCAGTACACATGAAGAGTGAGATGACGTACAACAAGGGATGCAGGGAGGCAGAGAGATCCTGACAGAGGCAGGAGGTACGGCCAGCTCCAGCCTCCAGCTGCTGCTGAAGTAATGACAGGAACAAGCAGATTTCAGAAGCAGGGATGTCTAATCTGTCAGCAGCACTCACGCCACGTGCTGCCACTCTGCACCAGCCTGATGGCAGCAGGATACACCAACCAGTGGGAACATAATGAGCTGCTAACTAGACATGGGCCTAAAGGCTCCAAAAGGTCAAAAGTTACATATGCTCCCTCAGTCTCCAAGTTTCTGAAAAGGGCAATTTCTGCATCCTTGGAAACATGCAATTTATACCTTCTCTCACCACCTCCCCAGCATTAAGAAGCAAGTCCCAGCACTGTGCCTCCCACAACTGGAGCACCACAGGATTCAAGGGCTGGAGCAGGGCTTCTTGATCAGCTGCCAAGCAGGGAGATGCAGCCCTGCCAAACCGAGCGAGAAAGGCTCCTGTCTTTTCGTATGAGGATAACTTGACAAACTTGTGAATGGAGAAAGAGCAGTGCAAATGATCCATTGTCCATTCCTGCCCTCAACTCCCCCGCTGCACTGTGTGGAGGTGCGCAAGCCACTCAACTAGGTGACAATGCAGAGTGGCTCCATGGTAATACCTGTACATGACATATGATGACCCCTGTGTCTGGCAAGGAAGGTGATGGCTGCCATTATTAGTGAGGAGAGAGCATTAGAGAGGAAGGTGGGTTGAGAGAGACCAGAGAAACAAGGAAAGGTGTTGCCTAGGCACTGTTCTTGGCACTGACCTGGGGAAAACAGGTCCTGAGTGCTATGGGTATGGTGCTGCTCACAGGTCCCAGGGTGGCACAATACCCTGAAAGGGCAATTCACTTTTTAGGAATATGTACAGCCCACATGGTCTTGAGTTTCCAGGGAAGCAATTTGTTTGTACAACCCAATTACAAGAACTTTCTCTGCTCCAAGAACTTTCGCTGCTCACTGACTCATTGTTCAGATATCCAAGCCTCAGAAATTCCTGGTTTCTATTAGGGGAAGGTGGTCATGTAAGAACAGAGCTTGCCATGGTTATTCCAAGGAAAACAGTTTCCAAGCACTCATCAAAGGTTCTTCTGTATTTCTTATCTGTTTGGTAAGGTAAAACTACAGATGAATGTTACTTCCCTCAGAGCAGGTGTCATGTCCAAAAAATGCACTGAGCAAGCTTGCCATATTTGAAGATTCTGAGGTACAGAATTGAACCTAACTTTGTTTCCCTCTAAAAGTATTTCTTTGCAAAGGTGGTATAATTCCACATTTATATTTTAATTCCAAAGCAAATGCTCCACTGCACTTTTTATTAAAATGAAATCTGCTGTGTGCAGCCTGGTGTTAAATGAGAGACTATTAAAGCCAATCAGTGGAGAACTCATTAGAAACCCTACAACAACAAACTAATAGTTATGGCCCAGCATTCACAAGCAGCCATGACAACAAGGAAAAAGAACCCGGGTCTCATTGAAGGCTACAATAAAACCACAGCTTATGTAGTCCAAAGACTGTGAATATCCATACAAAACAGCTGAGCTTCCATTCCTCAAATATGTGCCAGAAATTATATTCTTTTCTCATGACTCATCTCTGAATTCCACTCCTAAGAATACTCCTGTCATTTAGTTATTTCTTTCCATTTCTAAAATGTAATGAGAAGCACCAATCCAGAGCTCAAGGAAATCTGTCCCATCAATTAAAATAACGAAATAAGCAGAAGGCTGCCTATAAACACATCCACCTCTGCCTACTCACTCCTCAGCAGCCATGGTGAAGGGAAAAAAGATGAGCTTTGCAGGATGCCTGGAAACCTAGCAACTCTCCTAGGAAGGGCCAAGAGGTAAGAACTTCTCATCTGAGCATTTCCTTCCCAACCTTTGAGATCTTCTCATCCAGTAGAAAAGAGCAGAGCACACAGTGGTTTTACTGGGTGCCCAGAAGACCAGATATTGGGATAACTGTAAACTTGGTAGCCTGAAATATTCAGATCAGATTTTTTTCTGGGACAATGAAGGAATAAATGAATAGGTAATTATTACAAACAGAACAAAAAATTAGAGACTGTAATTGAATTGGGAAACAGCATTTGGATATTTGGACTCCAAATTACCACCTAAGCCTATTATCAGCATAAATTGAGATAAATCCCTCACTAAAGGAAAAATTCCTCAAAAATCATTCAAAAAGATAACTAATAAACCTTGTAGAATAAAACTCTCTCAAAGTATCATTTTACTACTCTTTAGTGGAGTTATCTCATCAGCAAGTTCACTTATTGGACAAAATCCAGAATGTTCAGTGGTCGTGATCATACTTCTGCAGTTTCAGTCTAACAGAAAAGAGAACCACCTTCAAAACAGACAGAAACAGTTGCTATGAGACCATTAGTGATACAAGAAGATGCAGACCAAACACCTACATTGTCAAGAAATGGCATTTAGATAACAGTCTGTCTTGGGTTTTTTTTGTGCTTTCAGCCATACTTCAAATAAAATTTTGTTTGCACAAGTTCTTGCAAAAATGAACAAGTGTCAGTGTAAAAAGGAGGAAAGATATGAAGAATCTGAACAGCATTCAATTCATTTTTTCCTTACGCCATTATATATGCAGATCAACCACTGACACCACATTGAGCAAGACCATTTCATTTTACCTGTATTCAGAACAACTGCTCTTTTAGAAAGATGAGGGAAAAAAGTAAGAAATGGTCAGAGTTCAAAGGAAGATCTTGGGAAATGACTAATTCACAGTCAGTGTATAGTGTGCCCCAACTGAACTAAATTACATACTTTTTAGTTGGATGTGTCATTCTCCACAGAATAAAATGGGAAAATTCTTTTATTGCATTGCTTCCCCAGCTATGGATTTGAAGTAAATTGGACCACTTTTGATTAGCTTCAAGAGCTTGTGAAACAGTAGCTACATGGTGAAGCTTTATCTGAGGTCACATACACATACACTTTGTCTCCCCAGACATCAAGCCCACGTACATGCATTTCTCTACTCTGTGTAGGCATGTGGAGGGGGAACTGTTGCAGATGGCTGAATATAGTATTGCTGGGTCTAAAGGCTAAAATTAGCTTTCCAGAACCTGCAGTTCTGTCCAAAATGAGCTAAACCATGTTCCAGACATGCAGGTATTGCTGCTACCTGGTGTGCACAGCGCACAAGTACCGTGGACATCTTAGGTGGAAGGGGTTAGGCAAAGTATGAAGTAGCCAGGTATGCAGAATCTGTAATATCCCAGACAGACAAAGCATATCACAAGAGGTTTAAAGCTTAACACATAGTAAATTACAGCAAATTTAGAAATTTGAAAAAAAAAAAAAAAAATTAATTTGAAGGCATAAACACAGATTACAGCTATTAATCTCTGTGGGTTTTGGCTCAGTGAGATGAACTCACATTTTCATGACTGCCTCCTTCCACATCTTGTGCTTCTCCTCTGCCTCTCCTCCTCCACAGATTTCATGCGTGAATGGCTTCAAGGCTGAGCTTGAAGCCATTCAATTTCTATTGAACCTTTGGTTTTGTAAAAGCAATGGCTTATTTCAGACATCACTAGTTTTTAAACTTCAAAAGGTGCCTGAAAGTAATTTGACTTAAATAAGAAAACTAAGCACCGAACTCACTGAAGTCAAATTTTTTAACCATCTCACTTGGGAATAAAGAGAGGATGGAAATATGGGCAGGTGGTGGGGAAAGGAGGCAAGGTCAGAACCCCCTCACCATGGCTAGCACCATGTGAGGCACAGCGAAGTATTTGCACTGCACTCACAAGTAACTACAAAAGTATAATTATTTCTGAGTTAGCTCAGGTGCCTGCAGCAATCTAGATGGTGGCAGAAGAGAGCTTGGCACAGACTAATTTGACTGTGCTTCTCAGCGAGACTGATGTCAGTACCCAAACTAAGCTGGGTGTATCTACAGTTATTGGAACTAATTCCTGTGAATGCTGTACCCAAAGCAGACAAGGGGGCAGAAACAGCATAATCTGGGCCGTGGAGGTGAAAAGAAAGCTAGGATCTTCAAAAGTGACAAGAACTGCTTTCATGTATGGTGCCGAGGCTTCAGGGCATATCTACACGGCACAACAGTGCTGTCACATGTACACTCAAGAGTCTCTGAGCTGGCGACTTCTAAACAATGCAAAAAGGTGCTATGCAGAGAAATTATGTTGGGTCCTTGAAGCAGCATAGCTATACGGGTGTGATGTTATGCAGAGGCTAACAGTGTCAACAGAACTCAGAACTCATTAGCAGAAAGTCTCTGCAGAACGCCGCATCACATAGCAGGGAACGTTTTGTTTTCTAGATAACTGCTGAAAAGACACAATAGAGCTTCCCCCAAAATCCCTCTTCATTTGGAAAGGTAGAACAAAAATCTGCCTAGATGTTACTTCCCATTACTTTGTATACACTAAAAATATTTTCCCTGCTTAATAATTTCAGTGATGACTCAAAAGAGCAGCAGAAAAAACCCTTACTGCTAAGCCTAGCTGGGAAGGAAAGAGATAAAAGCTTTGGGCACCTTTGGTAGTTTCAAGGCCTGTATAGAGAAAAAAAGCAGCATGGGGAGGAGGAAGCAAAAGCAATAAGACCTGGTAATATACCAATGGATCATAGAGACAAAGAACAAATGGCAATATGGGTAATATCTTGGGGCCAAATAATAAAGTTCTCTTACAGTTCCCAATGTTCAGGCAAAGCAAAAATCTGCTTCCTTGTCCTCTAGTCCTTATATCTGCCTAGCAAAGTTGACAGTGAGGGGTCACAGCATGCAGACCAATCCATCACATTTGCTCTGCTCAGTGATTAAATATGACAAATGAACAAAGACACTGAGCTCTGTGTGGCCTGATGACTATTGCCTGGATTCTCCTTTTCTCACCACAAAGGATCTAACAGTCCAAGGATTTTATATGTAAAACATTGGACAATGACAGCTGAGCAGGTCAGGGGGCATCTGTATTCCATGTCTAATTATCTGTGTTGCTTTGCTACATGCTAAAACTCCATCTGGGACAAAAAGGAACATTTAGTAATCAGTGTGCTGTTCTAGAGGTTGTTCCACCACAAGCTTCCTCTATGCCCTTAAACAGATGCCCTAGCACTGTTTCTTAGTAAAATTTGAATTTGGATAAAAAGAAGATGTTTATTCAAACAGGTTTTCCCTATGTTTAAACACCCTTTTCAATTCTGAAACACTTGCTGTTCTAATAGAGGTACTAGGCTTTCTGCAGAAGGTACACAAGAAAAAAACAGGTACCCAAAACACCCAACAGAAAATGGCCACTGATGTGTCAAAGAGCAGGGGGAAGCACAAGCCATCCTCTGAGGTAAATCTGATTCTTAAAACATCCAAGGTCTTTAAAGGCTTTGAGTATGAAGCAGGATCTGCACAGAGTTGACAGTTCTAACTCTTTTGCAGCTCCAGTTCTCCTCATCTCTTTGCACTTTCTTCTATCCTGTAATTCAGGGCTAATGAATAGCAGGACACTTGGTGTTCAGACAACAGTTGCCATGAAGCTACTTCAGGTAGGTTACACAACCATCATCTATCAGGGGCACCGGTTCACATAGTGCTAGTGCCTGGAACAGAAGCTGGTGTCTTCTAGACTTCAACACAAACATCCTTGTTGCTTGCAGCAGGAACCCACCTGAGAGGTGCAGACCCAGTCATGCAAACACACCCCAAGAAGTTCAGTGCTGTTATGTAAGCAAAAATTTATGCATTGAAGGGCACACTCAAATTGTTGCACTATGCCTTCATTATTCCTTTTCCTCATGCTGACTTGCTCTCTGTGAATTAAGCCTTTCTAAGGGGGTGACAACACTGGCAATCATGATGCACAGAAACATGGGTCCCACCCTCAACTCACCTCCCCTTGTCCAGGTTCTGGCCAATACTATCTGCTGCCTCAAAGCACCACATGCCCTAGCAGAAATACTTTGGTATCAGAGGTTATCCTTGACCACCCTTTTGTAAAGCTGTCCTAGCTCTTTCCCTTACCTGTTGAGCATGTTGGACTGGTAAATCCTTTTCTCCTGGGTGTTGTAACAGCTGCTCTTGGGCTCAGGGATGAAGCTGTGTTCAGACAGCATATCAGAAGCAGCCGTGGTGATTATGGCTATTCCATCCCTTACTCTGGCAGGAAGACCGTAGTCCCATTCATCATATGAGACAGAGATGAGCCCGGTGGGGAACTCAGATGGCACTGTGTCTGTATCCCCTGCCACCAGGCTGGGCACGATCCACGTGTAACCATAGCCTGTCAGACCCACTGAGTTGGCCACCTCAAAAATGTAGGTGGCCTCTTCCTTTGTGCAGTAGAGGAGGATAACAGGGCTTTGGAGCTTCTTGAGCTGGTTCTGGATCTTTGAGTCCCCATCGTCCAGGGACATGTCCAACAGGAGGACCTCCTCCAGTTCCCAACCCACAAAGCTGTGCTCAATGGTACTGCGGATCTTGTTCACAAAGTCCTGGTACCCAGGGAAGTAAGTAGTGACAATGGAGAAGATGTACCAGTCATATTCTTCCATGATGTTGAGCATGACAGAAGCTTGCTGTTCTATTGATGGGCCAAACTGGAAGAACATGGATGACTCATCCTAGAATAGGAAGTCAAAGAAAGGAAGAGAGAGAAAAAAAAAGAAAACAAGAATAGGTCAAAGGAAATACACAGCATTCTTAGTTAATCCACTGAGCATAAAGGGGTAGGCACACAGTCAGCATCTTCCTTCATATCTTGGCCAGAGCTTAAAGATTTTTAACTTTTTAAAATTTAAATGAAGCAAGTGAGAAGGAAGTAAAATCCTTTTTATGACCAGCTGTCCTTACTTTATTTTTAAAGGCAGGTTGCCAAAATTACTTAAAGGTTTCAACTGTTAGGCCTGATTCTAACAGACAGAGAACAAGTGGTACACAAGTGAGGGCAAAAACCAGAATATGTACAAAATATTTCCATGAAATGAAGAGCTTTAATCACAGGATTATCATAACCTTATATGTAGCATAAACAGGATACACAGCAGTTTTGATACTGATTTTTACGGGCAGTCACTTTGATACTGAGTTTGGGTCACTCTTGAGTATCCAGAACAAAGCACAAATAGAGTAGGTGAAATCATTGGTTACCAATAGTTCTGACATCCTCTACTACTAGCTCCTCTCCAAGCAAACAGCAGCACAGAGTTCTGTACCATTCTCAGTACAACTCTGAAGGCTCAGTCTCAGAATAACAAAATACATTAAAATAAAACAGAGATTTGTAAACTATGATGAGGTTTGTGGACACCATGTTTTAGACAAATGTCAGCTCAGTATTTCTCTTGGTATTGCTCTCATATCCTTCTACCATACTACATTCATCTTAGCAAAAAAAATCAGAAATTGTACCACTTTACAACCTTGAAGACTCCAAGGGAGTTTTATACAGATCTCAGATCTCCAATAGCATAGTGTAAATCTTTTTTGTCTTGGGATTTCACCAGATACCAGGCTTTCAATTTATGACAGAAACAGAAAAATGCAAATCCCTGCTTTTGTCCAATTCATGAAGGAAAGGAATGGAAGAAAGTATTTGCCAATATGCTCTCTTAGGAATTTATTTTCTATCTTTAAAAATAAATTGCAAACTCCTGCTGATTTCTGTAGAGTAGGATTAGATCATTAAAAAAAACAGGCACAATTTTTTTTAAAAACAAACAAACAAACAAAAAAAACCCCACATAACTAAATTATATCTCTCTGTGTAGAGATTCCCATTATAATAAGAAAGTTCTCAAAATCCAAACACCACTTTAAGGAATGAGAACAGCCCCACCTTCTTCTAATAAGCCTGAAAAACTGGACCAGAGATACAAAAGGACGTACTCAGGAGTTGGAGTACTGGGAAAATTCATTGTGCCTCAAGTCATTACCTCAAGAAAGTCACATTTAGCTCTCTACCAAATTAAGTCTCCTACAGACTGGCAGGTAAAGCTGTTTTTCAGCAGGGATGTAGTTAATCAATCATCCATTCATCCTTAATCATGGCTTTGATTACCTATAGTGATTTCCTTTATTGACAAAATATACTACAGCTCAGCAACTCCAGGAAAAGAAAAAACAAAAACAACAAAAATCAAAAAATGGGCCTGATCCCATACCCAGCCTTAAGCCACTTGTTTATCTTTCCTGAGCTCCCTATGGGTTACATTCTACATGAAAGAGTCCTTGTTCCCAGATCCCCATGCCTCTCTTATGAGGTTTGGTGCTTAAACTCTGTTAGCTTCCCCCATACAGCTCACCACCCCTATGTGAAAGTTCTCTTAGGGCTGCTCTTTGCTTAGTGGAAAAATAAATGTAAGCAAAAAGAAAATGGTGACAGCAACAAACTGAAGACAATTTAAAAGAAAAAAAAAACCCAAAAATTTAAACAAGGCAAACAAAACAAAACAAAAAAACCCACCCAAATGAAAATCCGCACCATCAGAAGCAGCAGCTGGAGCCACTCAATACATGGAAAACATCTCCTATTTTTTATCACTGGAATTCACCTCCTTCTGTCCAAACTGTGCTCAGGAAAAGAATCTGCTCTTCTAATAAAAAGATACTTTATATCTTTGAAGCTTATGCAGAAAATTAGAAAAGACAGAAGAAGAAAATCAAACTATTGTCACAGCATGTGCCAAAATTTGAAAAAATCCTGAACAAGCATCTCCAACACCTTTCATTGCACAGTGCCTTTGAAAGCCACTTGTAGCAAACTAAATGCTAGAGTGTGAAGACTCAGACTTACTGCAACATGAAAAGGCAAGACAGCTAATGATGACTAGTATTTATTTTTATATTAAGCTCAACAAGAGCCTTTCTACACTTACGCATAAGAGCCTCTGAATTTACTGCAATTTTTTACCATTTCTCGCAGAGAGTCCCAGATCTGAAGGGCCTGGTTATTCAATTACAGGAACATTTGACACAAAGCGTCTGGAAGTCTTGCATGGTTGCTTCCTCAGTGGCAAATAGGGGACACTAGATGGTAAATTCACTACTATTTCAAGGCTACATACACACGCTCTCAGGAGCTAGTAGGCATGATAGCAAGGTGCAGGAGGTAATGCCCTCCCTGTGATTTAAACAGGGTCAAGCTAAAATGCCTGCTGACAGTTCGTTCCGCATGAGTGCGCCGCTTAACTGTCGAAGGGAATTCGGCTAGAAAAGACTCGGGGAGAAAATTCAGAGCGCCTCACTAACAAGAGTGTATCAGAACATCAAAAATCAATACGCCAAATAGATAGCTTTAATCACAACCCAGCAAAACAATTCCACTCCACTGAGAAATGGAAGCACCCCACTCTAAATCAAACAGCACAGGCCACTTGTCTGCGCATGCAATAATTGCTCTTGAGCAACTGTTGGCATTTCTATTACAGCAGCAGCAAGAAGAGGCAACTTATATTCAAAATGAGAGCATTAAGGAGGTACAAGCCAGTCCAGATTTTAGCTTGCCAAGATGCCTCTTGGCACTTAATCAACCCAATAGTTGGGCTAGCCAAATGGTCTTCATTGCCTAACCAACTCAGCACTCAGAGACGGGTGAAGAAGGAAGGACAGACAATAGTAGAGAAGAAAGTGTCCTTCTCACAATAAATCAAGAAAATTGCTGATAGAGTTGGATAGAAATCCCAGTCATTGCCTTTTTGGGGAACAAAAAGCAAACTAAGAAAAATGTCCAAAAGCCACAATTTTTTAATTTTTTCCAATGTTGTTTTTGGACATGTCTGATGAAAAGTCAAGGAAAAAGAGAAGGAGCTGAACTGATACCGAACAGTGGGGCTATCAGAATATGAATTTGACCTCACAGTAGTGTTACAGTGTAAGTTTTTTAATTAGGAGATAGAGCTAAGGCAGTTTTATCATTTTTATACACATCTATTCTATAGAATCATTATTCCTTTATTACAATCTAAAATCTAAAAAAAAGCATTTTGCCCTTCCAGACATTACAAATTTTTTACATAAGTTCCAATTTTTCTCCTGAAGAAATTTAACAATTTCCAGCTTCCTTTTTTTACCTTGAAACAGCCAAGACATGGTTCAGCATTGCCACTGGAGACAGATTTAAGATTGGGATCCGTCAAATTTTAATCAGAAGTCCCTTACACTGCATATCATCCAGGTGAAATACAATCCCCAGGCTACAGAAAGAAGCTTGTCTTTCTCCAACAGCCCTTTCACCTGCAAACTCGGGCTTTCCATTGCTACCTGCTGCAAGAGATAGCAATATGCTGCAGGGTGTCCCCCACACAGTCTGAGAGAGCAGAGGCTCCATTACAGGATCTCAAAGCTCTCAAAGCTCCCAGAGATCCCAGTACTCCCCCACCGTCACCCTACAAGGCCAGGGATCCGTAGTTTGCAGAGCTGAGCTGGAGGTGGAGCTGATCAATTGACACAGCACCACTCCCCAGATGACAGATGGCTTCCCACAGAAAATCTGCTCCGAGTTTACCGATGCTGGGACAAGTATTGCCTCCTCCTCCTGCACGTTTAACCCTTCGAGTAAGAAGGCTGGATTCCACATGGTGAAGGTACAAACACACTCACCACGAAGCCTCCTCTTGGTGGCTAGTGAGTTCCTAGGTGGACAGAAGAGGGTTTGCAGAGGTAGAGAAAACTAAGTACTATCATCACCAACACTTCTAAGTTCTTCAGACTTGCAGACAGGCCAGGTCTGACCCTGACACCTCACCAAAGATGTGAGCCCTTGGCAAGGCTGCAGGTGACTCTCCTCTAGCTGCATCATTTGAAACCAATCACAGCCATTTAATGAGCCATTTACCTCACATGTGGCAGGAGAGGTGCCCCAGGAGCTTTTCTCACAAATTTCTTCCTAACAGACATTCTAGATTCCCCAGGCAAGGAAATACAATTAATGCTTTACAAACAGCATCTTTCAATTCAGAGCAAAACTGCTTCTCAGCATGGGAAAGACCGGCGAACATCCACAAGCAGGGGAATGCAAGATCCCAAAAAAACAGCTGCAGTGGTCCACTCATGCTGAGGAACTGGCCAGCTTTCCACTGAGCCACGGTACTGACTGCTGACTTGGCGAGTGAGGAGATCAGCATGCCATATTTCCTCTGTGTAGCCTACCTGAACATAAGCTGGTTCAGTGCTCCATGCTCTGGCAACTGGTCCACAACGCATTATTGCTAAGAGTAGTAAGCTCCTTTAGCTTCAATCAAAGTGCCAGACCCCACAAGGGTAAGGTGTATAAACTTATGCAGAAGGAATTCAAGTAAGGAACAAGTCCTGACCACTTGTTTGCTTCCAGAGTTTTGAGAAATGTACCATGTCATTTCAAAATGCCCTACTCTGCTGTCTCCACATAGGTGCAGGACAAATACAATTTGAGCTGCTAGGATAACAGCCACTTTTTATTAGGCCTTTGGGAATATCTGTATATTTAACCCCATTTGCTGCTTCATTAGGCTTCCTGTGCAGCCATAATTTAACAACTGGGGTTTGCCCTTCTTTTCCAGCTCACAGAGGGAATCCTATCAGATCCTAATGACTCAGGCCACTATCACTTTCCAAAGCCCTCTTCTAATTTTCCTGATTTAAAAGAAAAACTCTTCGTGTGTCTTTAGCACAGTCTTGATTTGCAAAACTTCTCTATGACCAACAGCCAAATCACACAGGTCTGCCTCTTGTTTAGGTTTCAGTCCTATCCACCACACAGTTTGGGGGAGGGCAAAATGGAGTGAGCAAGAACTAAATAACTTCTGGGGAAACACAGGCTTTCATTTCCACATGTATTTCTTTTCTTCAAAACTGAGGCACCACTGTGTACCTATTTGTCACAGTCCTGGTGGGATACTTGATTTACTGTGAGTTTTACTGCTCATGATGGAAAATGCCACAACAGTTCAACGTCTTGTAATTAAGTTTCCTATATGTCTGAGTCCCGCTTGTTATAACATATCTGACAGGAAATCAGGATTTTTGTTGTTTAAGTGTTCATTTACTTCTGTTTATCTTACCACAAATCCATTACTGCCTCAGGCTAGCCTACAGTCAGGATCCTCTGTCTGTTTCGTTTTTTCTCTCAAAATTTAATTTTTTTATTTAGTTTTCAACAACTCAATACAATAAAACTCTGGCTTTTATATTACGTGCTGTATCATGCTGTGTGAGTCCTTTCTAAATGCTCTCAGTAGGGACTATGAGAACATGGTGACACTACAGACCTAATATTATGTCCTCCTGGTGAAACTGGCATCTAAAACAGAATCTCTGCATCTCACGCACACATACACACTCACATTTCCACAAATACATTCACAGCAAAATGTACTCAATGTAAAGTTGGAGCACGTTGAATTGTGTAATTTCCTAATGACTCTGCCTAGTTTATACTATTTAATAGGATTTCAAAACTTTCCTGTTTTACTGAAATAGGTTCCCTGGGTTACTAATGATTTTGACTTGCATAGTAGATGACCTCCTGCAATCCTCTTCCTATGTTCTGATTCACTGATGAGTAAATCATTCTTAGTGAAAATCCTCCAAGCTGCCCTGGGAACGTGCTATCAGTGGGAAGTTCCAACTTGTTAGATGAACAAATGGGGTTTATATAACCATATCATTTATCAGTTCCCTCCCTTGTTCTTGCAATAATTACTGAACACACTAGACTTATTTGACAGAACGATACATAGCTCAGAGTTGATGGTTACAGAAATTGGTGGATGAGTGATAGCAAGAGGCCCAGTTCAATGTCACCACTCATAGAAAGACAGAGAGGATACACTGTGATAAATCAATTAGTATGTCAACTCTCTAGGTCTTCTCTGGAAGCCACAATCCCTGATGGCTAATAATTGCAATGAAGAATCTAGAATTGTTAGCACAGTTCAATTATTACCCTGGTAAATGGTAATAAATATATCAAATTCAAATTAATAATGATATTACCTACACATATAAGTTTCATCATAAACACGGATCCCAGTCATGGATTGGACATTAATCTCTCTGTAGCAGTGGAAACAGTCCTGCTGCAGAGCCCTAACCTAGGGGTAACAGTCCAAGTGCTCCAGCACCAAGGAGTTCCTGAGAGCTGCAACAGAAGGGTTTCCAATTAAAGATAACTCAGGGGCTGAAAAAAGTTAAATTATTTCCACTTTCCATTTAAGGGTCTTCAGAAATAATTTGTTCAGAAGACTTTGCAACAGAGGAAACACCAGATAATCTAGATTCTGTAATCTTGGTCTTGGTATTGTTTCACTCTATACCACATGCAATTAATAAAAAAGATGAAAGAATCAAACATACCAGGGACATTGGCATATACTGATGCCTTGAGAGGCTACCTAGAACCAAGTCTAGACAGTTTTAGAGGAATAAAGTAGGTGTTTATTAAAAAGGCCTTCGAAGGATACACCTCGGGCAGTACAAGAGCCCCAGCTGTGGCTCCACCCAAGATGGACAACAGGTCACAAGTTTTTACACTTTTATAAGCTTTGATTCATTTACATATTGGGGTTAATTGTCTAATTATAGCTTGAGGTTATGAAGTCCCATCCTCCCAGATTGCTCTCCTCAATCTGCTGTTGTTTGCACTTTTTGGGCTTGAAGCTGCCGCAATGTCTTTGGTTCTCAGGCTGGAAAAGGATTGTTTTGTTTAACTGCCCTGTGAAGGGGCCTGCCTTGCTAACTCTTTATATGAATCTCAGAGTTATATACCAGTGCAGTATAGAATCTGGAAAATATGAAAGCTAAAACTTAAGGCATCAATACAATTCAGAGAAATTCAGCTGTTTGGCTAAAGACAGGGTGTTACATTTGTGAATTTTATAAATAATGACTGATAAAAGCAGGCTAATATATGATGGTATCTTGTACCAGCTTCTTAGAGCATCATACATGGACGCCAGCATTTTTGCACAGAGGAGAAGCAGCAGTTAGCAAGCTGCCAGGATAAACTGTTTTCCCACCAGGATTGTTACATTTTGATTTTCACCTCTGTAGGTGTGTATTTCCTTGTTTGCTGAAAGTACATGAACAGATTAGGCCATTGGCCACGCTGAGTAGATTCCACCCACCAGATGATGCTAAACCATGCAGGCAGTTCAGATGGCCCAGGACCGGTTTTCCTGTCCCAACTCACAGAAGCCTACTAGGTTGGCTTAATATCTTGACATTGCCAGCCCAAAACAAATGAAAGTCAGACTGCCCCATTACTCATCCATCCGATTACATCATGGTGTTTGCCTGGCTTTTCTTTTCTGGCTGTCTTACCCTCCAGACTAAGGACTGAATTTTGACTGTAAGCTGAATGAGATGTCATTGGTATAGCCTTATTAATCAACAGCAGCCATAAAACTATCCAGCACTTTTTTAAAAGTCCAGTCACAGTATTTGGCAAGATTTCATTGAATAAATTTCTCAAATCAACTATCCTGGGTGAAATACTATTTCTTTTTATAATTTCTAAATTAACTGCTCTCCCATTTCATCAAGTATAATACCTTTGGTCTCTTATCATGAGCAAACCTTCATATGAGCTGAACCTCCAAAGGTTCACAGAGTCAACTTAGGTAAATCCTGGAAGTTCAGCATTGCATCCAATGCCCCCTGAGCCTCCCAGGAGCTTAAGATGGACAGGTCAGAGTGTGTCTGTTAAGTGCCTCTATTCCACTTCTCTCATGAAGTAGATAGCCCCTTTCTCTCAAATTCTGCCTTGTTTATTTAATTATTAACCTTCTGCAGGCTAAGCTGTTAGTTGTTTTCTCTAACAGATGGTACCTGCAGTCCTGATGATGCCAAGATCTAGTCAGCCTTTATGGGCAGAGTGACATTGGCTGTGCCTATGCTCTAAGATGGACAGACTACAGCCAAAGTACGGCAGTTACAGTAATACTGTCCCAGGAATTAATCTTTTCTCACAGGCTGGCTGGTATTATTAACCAGTTTAGATAATTTTTAACACACTGATATAATTTTCATACCCTTTGGATCGGAGTTGGCTTGCCTTAGAGTATAAATGAGTGAGCAGCTGCACGCAAAGTCTGTGTAGATGTGCCCTCTGCTTTCCCTAAGGCAAGGAGCAATAAAAGGCTTCAGCCTCATCCATCCTGGACAGCAGTAAATGGGCAATTCTGTTACTCGAAGGAAAAACAAAATACTCAGTTAAAACAGGAGAGCTCTCTAGCAAGTGGTCAAAACCAAGAGCTGAGTTCTGACTAGATTGCACAGAATCCAGATTTTCCATTACCTCATACCTGGCTGCCTCTTCTCTAAGAAAGTCATAATCGATATTCTGAATATATCCCAAAGGAAAAATAAATTAAAGAGAGAGATGGAAACCGGTCCTGCCCCACCGCCCTGGTCCCAGTTCGGCAGCGAAGTCTCCTTGGCAACAGTGCACATGAAATGCCGGCGTGGCCGCCAGCTCCCGATCCCCGGGAGGCACCGGGAGGCGCCGGGAAGCGCCGGGAGGCACCGGGAGGCACCGCACCGCGCCCGCCAGAGCTGTGGCGTGGCCCGGCACGGCGGGCATGGCACGGCACGGCACGGCAGCGTAGGAGCTGCCAAGACTGGGGCTGGGCGTCACTGCCCAAATCATAATGAGGGGCTCATCCCCTGACAGCCTGCTAGGACTGCAGAGATGCCCGGGAAGGGGAGAGGGACTGAGGGGCCACTCGGAATAGAAGGGAGCCCATCTTTTCTCCTCCTGAGCCGGGGAGTAAGCATTCAGCCATTTCATAATCACAGCTTTCTGAGACAGTGAGTATCCACAACTCCCTCCACCGCACCCTCCAGATCAGATTCCATCACTTCGGAGAGGAGGTGTTGTTTGCTCAGAGTACAATCCCTTCTTGCCTTGAGCTTTCCCAAACCTGACTTGCCTCAGCTCACTTCAACCTGTGTTTTACAGCAAGGGCTGGGACCGGAAGAATGTCAAATTTTTGTTATGTATACCAGGCAAGAAGGCAGCTCTCAGTGTGACTTTATCTTAAGATGGATTTTATCCCCCACCTTATACTCTCAGAACAGGATGAAATAATCTGGGCAAAAAATGAAGAAGCAGTACCCCGGTCCATTTTTGTTTGGACATGCTGCTGGCAAGCAGCTGTCTCATTAGCACAGAATATGTATGTCTGCACCAGGCAACAGGAGGCACAGAAACCATGCACTGGCCCTAAGGCATCTGTTCCTCAGCACTGTGTGGAAGCTCCAGCTCATGTCCAGTAGAATTGCCAAATCAAGAGAGCTAACTAGTTCAAATCCCAGTCTGCACCATCCTGGCAACCTTTATTCTGCTATTAGATCTAGCTGAGGACTATCCAAGGCTGAGGAGAAGATGGATTCCTGACCCATTGGACCAGGCCTCTGGATAAAGTCCCTGCTTTGGAAAGCCACTGTATCAGTGAAGCGTGTTGTGAGAGTCCTTGGCTGAAACAATCGGGACTTCAATATGCTTGAAGACCCAATCCCCATTAGAGCTTCCTTTGGCCACAGTTAGTTACCTCTTGTGTTCCTGGATGAGTGAAAACTGCAGCTACCTTCTCTCTACCCAGCTCTCCTTCCTAATCAACCATTGAAGGATTTTCCCCTGTTGGGAAGCTGCTGTCATGTCTGTCTTGCTTATCGAATTGATTCACAAAGTTTTAAACAATTATTGATTCTCCTCATCCCCACTGGAAACTGAGACCAATAGAGCTGTTTACACAGATATTAGACAGGAAAGAATTCCCTCCTCAAATCTTCTTGAGCTCCCATCTATTAAGTCTCGAAAACTCAGTATGAGGTTTTCTACAACTTTACAGATGAAAATACAAATACATGAACTCTTCTGCATGCACATATGCCCATCCAAACATATGCAGCATCTTCTGCCAAATCCACAGCTGCTGCATTTTTTTCTTTTCATTATTTTTGTTTGGGATCACAGTGTTTCCATTCCTTTTCTTTGCCCTGATGATTAATACCTGTTTTTCACAGCTCTTGTTGTTATGAGACTGAGGCAGAAATTGTGGCAAACTCCCTATCGGCAGAACAGCCATTTCTGAACTCCAAGGAATTGGAAGTTATTCTTGGTAAAAGACTGGAGACTTGAAGAGCTAGAGCCTGAAATCTTCCCCACAGTTCCTGAAGTACTTAATATTCATGACTGCAACAGTGATTGGTGCTCTAAAGACCATTCTCTTCACTTTCATGATGTAAGCACATGAACATTTACATTCCTCAGGATTTGATGAAGAGGATCTGGAAGTAGGAATTGGTCCATCTGACTTTACAATAAGGGTAATACAAGTTTCAGTTTTGTATATTTTTCTGCTTAGATGATGAATGCCAAGAAGCCCATTTCCAGTCACCTTAACTCTGTGCTGAAGCACACATAATTGAATTCAGATTCTTTCTATACTTACCTGTACATTTTTATATATATATATACACACACACATATATATTATATACATATATATATATATTATATGCCCTTGACATAACTTGAAAGAAGCAGCATAATAAATAAGATACTTTTTGTACTTGAATTCAAATTTTTCTATCTGTATTAGGCTTTGTACTTTTTAAACAAAACCCTAGGCTGGGACTGAACTGCCATATCTTTTTCAAGATCACACATGCACATGAGACACTGATATTTCTGTTGAGGATCAACACAGCAGAGAAAGGGAATGATAGAGCAACAAAAGAATTTGCCTCTGCTGGTCATTAATAATAAGAGTAACAAAAGCATCTAAGAGAATAAAAGCCAGAGTGAGATGTGTTAGGTATAGAAATAGCTCTTTGACTGACTCAAAGGTAAAGCTGATGCATCTCGTTTTCTTGCATCTCCTGTCTGTCTTCTTTCTTAACCACACACTCTGGCACAATGGGGTAATGGGAAGTAGATGGAAGCATCAGCAGGGGCTACAGCAAGCAGGGGAGAAACGATTCAGTCTAAACACTGCCTGGCCAGGGCCTGTGACAAAAGGTGAACAAATGACCATATGAGGGGAGAAAACAAAGCCATATCCAGCACTGCACTGGCTGCAAGGAAGGAACCATACACTGTGGTGTTTTATCTTTCCTTCTACTTTGTATCACCCCCAGTCATCTTCTGTCTTCCCACACTCCTGGTTTCTCACTACATGCAGGTGTGTGTGTGTGTATAGACATACACATGTCCACATGTACAAAGGCAGGATGTCTCAAGGTAGGCACAGTGTCTCATCTCCAGTACACCAGCTACTCTCCAATGCAGGCTGGCAGCAGCAAAAGCGAATTAGCATCTGACAATGATCCCTATGAAACCAGGTGATGGTGCAGCCCAGACTTACTGAAGAGCAGTGTCTGCATCACCACACATGCATTCAGAGATAATTAAGCCTCTGTTTCGTGTTCTCAGACAGAAGCCAGGGTTTACACAGGCTGCTTCACTACACAGCCCTGGCCACAACCCAGAGGAAGACATGTGCCTTCAAATCGTGGGTGAAAACACTCAAGACATAGTTTTAACTGTTGCAAGAGTCCTCTCATTGGGGGTGGAAGAAGAGTTAATATGCTCTCATTTAATTAACAAAGCAAAGGGTTTCCAATACATTCTTCTGCTGGGTCAGTCAGTTTAACTGAGAGCAGTAAGCATCTAGTCCTTCTTCTTCCTTCTGCATGGCTGGCTAACTCCAACCTGTCCCTTACCTGGCCCCCTAACCCTGTCTGTCCCTCACACAGCAGCTCACCTTGTCTGTCCCTTGGACAACCACATGTCCCTTCCTCCTCACAGCACAGCCAGCAGACTCCTCCCAGCCCCCTGACCCATCCTTTTATCACACCCCTCGTTATTGAGCAGGTACAGCTGTCTCCACTTTGATAATCAGCACAGCTGCAGTTTGTTAGGTACAGGGCTGCTCACAATCCACTCTCCTACATTTAACAGACTTTATTCTTTCTGGAAAAATACAGTCCTTCAGGACTCACCTTCCACGGAAGCAAGTAGTCATGTAACTACTATACATCAAGAAGAACTGGGTTAAAAAAAACCAAACCCAAACAAAAAAATGAAACAAAATCAAAATTGTCTTTTTTTAGATAGACCATAAGAGGGAATATTTGTGGAAAGGGTTTAGCCACATAAAGATTTATTTCAGGCTGCAGCTAGAGCAATTCTGAAAGCTGCTACAAAAACATCACTCTGGTCATCTAGCTTCAAGATAATTATTTTTTTTTTTGCCAGTAGGAAGTGGTTTTTCTCTTTTTCATATAAAACTTCTGAATATCTCCTCATGAGAAGAACTGGCATGAAAAAAATTTCCTTCAAGAGTGGTGGCTAGTGCAAGGAGCTCAACCTTTTCATTATCTCAGTGCCTTCAGGATGTGTACATTCCTACACTAGGCATTTACTGCATGTCTGCACTGCGTAGGAGCCTGCAGCAGTAGCTGTGCACCCTTTATCTCAGAGGACGTTCTCTTCTTCTGTGTGCTAAGAGTAGAAGGAGCAGAGTTGAAGAACCATGCACATTTATTATCTTGGTGTCGGTGCTCTTCAAGGCATGCAGCCTTGCAGAGTGGGCAAGCTCAGTGAATGAAGCACAGTGCATAGAAAACATCAACCCAGTACTCTCCAGCTCATTTGTTGTCCAACTGCTCTTGTTATGTCACCCAGCAGTTTCTAAGGGCTGACAGTACATCTCTGTGCTTTTGCTCCTCAGGCTAATCCCACTAACTTCATAGTGTTATCATACTCTCTAAATGGAAGTGAAAATATGGTCAGGCTCCCTGTGCATTCTGCACTAGGCTATGGACAAATCTATCCATCAGTGGAAAAACATGGCCTTTCCACATATTCCTCACTGGCCTTCCTACTGAATCTCTCTTTATACTGTAACTCTAGATATCCAAGGAAGAAAAAGTAAGCAATATTTCAACATATTTGTATGCTTTACAATGTACATATTCCATTCCTATATAAAGGGCTGAGGATCCTAAATCAAGGGCTGTGCATTCCCCTTCAGCTGTCTTTGGGGGGAAAGGAGGGTTTGCACAGCCCATTGGTAGTTTCTGTGTTTCATTGTTATGCATCAATTGTTTGGTCTCCAGATGATTTTCATTTCCCTCCATAACCACCATAAGTTTCAACAGATTAATCATACTTGCCCTCCCAGCCTTGGACTCAGCCATTCTCAGGGCAGTTTGCTTCCTTACACAAGGTCAGTTGTGTATCTTGGACTTGGACAAACAAAGTGTTCAGTTCTCTGGGAACCCTGACAGCAACAATTTAACAGGCTACAGTGATGCTGTGCAAGTTTACAGTCTAAATTTAACATGAACAGCATTTTAGACAGAAGTGTCAGGAGGACTTTAAGCAGGCTGGTCATAATCCTTCCTGCTGGGATATGGATATATCACCATTGATTGGTGAATCCTGGTAGGGGATTTTTCAGGACTGCAAGTGGGCAACACTTTCCATGCTACAGCTTGCACCAAACCACCTCCTCAGAGCTTATCAGTTATCATGCAGTCTTCATGGACTCAGAAGGCATGCCTCTTGAGGTGTCAAGAGCTTTTGTTACAGCTTCTAGGTTTTCCTGAAATGCTTTAGGTACTGATTGTGTTAGGTATTACAACTGAAAAGATTTTCATTTAGCAAAATTTTCTTCTCAACTGATGCTCACAGTGCAAAGGGAATACATTAAGTGAGGTCTCTTTGCTCATCCATTTTTGCATAAGCTTGTTTTAAGTGCACTGTGCAATTCCTTTAATTCCCCAGCAACAGCCCCCTCACATTTTCAGACCTTTCAAAACCATGTCTATATTGTATAATGCCACATCCCTACCTCAGAAGTGCCAGAGCTAACCTGAGCAACCTAGAAAGACCGCAAGGCACAGCAACACCTTACAGAAATATTACCTTGAGTCCTTGAAGCTGCAAAGTGGTTTCAGCATAGTCTCCGAACTAAATTTGTGATGATACAATTGTACCATTCTTCAAGCTAGCCTGTTGGGTGCTGTCTAAGGGTTCACACATGATGCCACGTACCAATGACCTTCTCAAGACTCACTCCCTTCCTGCAGTGTCTAGGTAGCCCAGTACCTCAGAGTGCTTCCCACCACAGCTGCCACGGGAGACTTACCCTTGCTGTCTGCTCCCCAGGCTCCTTGTGCCCTCACCACCTCAGCAGAGGTGTTTCCCACTCCCAGGACCCAGGGAACAACTTTAACCTTTTCTCCTTGGACCCTTCTGCATTCTCAGCCCCCACAGGGCCCCTCCACACCAGCTCCCCTCCCACCCACTCGGCAGAAGACACCCACAACCACGCTGTGGTGGAGCGGGGCGGCAGGAGTTGAGGCCGAAAGGACAGCAGACGGTGGGTTCACGTCCACACGCATCCCGATTAAGGATCCAGCTTTGTTTCCATGGCAACGTGCAGAGCCGCGGCGGCAGCGCGGTCCCTTCCCGCAGCAGCCGAGCTCCGGGCTCGACACCGCTAAATCCTCCCGCCGCTGCCCTCCACGGCCGGGGCCGCCGGCAAGTGACCCTTCGTGCACCTTCCAAAGCCCGACAGATTAGGGCTCACAGATTTCCCGCCCACGACGTGCCAGCCAGAAAGAGGCAAATAAAGATGCGCCAACTAATAGCGGCGACAGAAATAACACCTCCCCATCGCAGCTGAGCTGTAAAACCCTTAGAACGGCATTACAGGGAAATGCGTTTTCTTTCCTAGAAGCTGGCAAGCATAAGCAATGGAGTGCAGTTCAGGGGATTTAAAAAAAAAAAAAAAAAGGTGCTTTTTTGCTTTTTCTCTATGTGCAGGTAGCACAGAGCCAAACAGCCCTCACTCCCCTTGATCTACTGCCAAATGCTACTCACAAGGCACACCCAACTCCACCTTTCAGAACAGGTTGTCCCACAAAGCGCAGCTTCCCGTGGGACAGAACTAACACTCCTTTCAAACATGGACATCACCAGACTGCTCTGCTTGGCCCCTGTGGCAGGAAGGGAGAACACCAGAGAACAGTTGAGACACTGGACTTGGGAGCTTGCACCCTCCTCAGCACCTCTCCAGGGAGAAGCACATTACCCATGGCCAGATGCTTCTTCAGGCCTTCTGCAGTCAGAAAATCTACTTTCCAGTTTAGAACTGAACCACAAGCAGGACTGCTCAAGATTTCTTTGTCATTTCTACTATGTCTTAAGGGTTGTCTGCTGAGAAACGGTTGGGAAAATTAATCCAAATTAACTTAAGTTGTGAGTTTAGCATGAATTCATTAAATCATATTAGCCTTGAATGGACACAGTTCTTCCAAATTAAAGCAGCCCTTAGAAGAAAATTGAACTAAACTGAATTAAGGTCCTTTTAAATCTGAAGAACAGAGTGCCTACATGGGGTTTGATATAATTAAGAAACAGCAGTCTGGGAGGGATGTCCCAGCCCCAGTTTCCCAGAGAGTCTTTCCATATTACTCTTTTCAGGAACCAATAATGCTCTCACTGGAGGGAAGTTAGGTTTTTCACTTTCCTGTGTGATTTGAAAGTTGCTGTACTGATGACTTTCTGCTGCAGCCCTTTCCTACCAAGTCCTACCTTTACCAGTAGCTCTTTACCTTGAAGAGCACTATTACTGCCAGGGTATTTTTACCTCACTCTTTTTGTAGTGGAGGGCAGCCTCTTCTGTTTTCTCAGACTGCATTTTGCCAGGTTAGGTAGGCTACAGTGTCTTACTCTCCTCTTGTAAAATGTGTTCTTCCCTCTCTCTACCAACCAGATACTTTTCTGGCTCCACTTTGCTTTAATTGGAATAACTGGAATTATACACAGAATTATACACAGAGGAAATTACAGTAGAGACTTTTACAATGATACTGACACTTCCCTGCCTTGGCAGGGAATATCCTGCCTGGCACCTAGGAATATAATTGTCTTTTATGCTGATGTCTCATATTGAAGACTCAGTGATCACATCAGTAAATAATACTCCCACTTTTTCTCTTTTTTATTTGCTTATAACTGACAATCCTATTGTTTCTAGGATTAATTAGTAGGAGTAACAAAGAATCTTTCCATACAGACTAGCACACTGTGCAAAGTCATCCAGACCAGTTAGAATAAATATAAATATGTTAGTGTTGCACTCTCCAAATAATTTCTGCTGTTCAAGTCCTTAAGATCCAGTATGGGTTCTACCCAAACCAGGGCTCCAAAACAGGCAGGCACTGCAGTCACATGTCTATCTGCATGGTCCCAGACTTCACGCTGGTGCATTTCAGCCTACTTCTACATTGTGATCCTCAAGAATGTCCAGTTCTTCCTGTTTGTTCCCTGTTACACTCTGTGTTGATCACACTACACTACTTACTCCCACATGTGCACAAATGTCCTTATGAACATGATCTCTCACACTTCTACACCACAAACCAGAACAAAACATTTGGAAACATTTACAATTCTGTTGTTTTGTTTTATGCTTTGTGTTTGTGGCAACTAAAATTTGTTCAGAAAGGAAAGTATAAAGTTCCTAAGGTTTGAGGCAGGCAGGAACCAGACTTTCTTGTTTCTGTGCTACTGTACCTCACTGGTATGAAGTTCTTTAAATGTTGTGTTCTGCTATCCTTCCATTTGTCA
The DNA here is from genome assembly GCA_013396955.1 of Regulus satrapa. Taxonomy (NCBI): domain Eukaryota; kingdom Metazoa; phylum Chordata; class Aves; order Passeriformes; family Regulidae; genus Regulus; species Regulus satrapa. The sequence goes on from VWZN01000791.1 coordinate 459,150, forward strand.
AAAGGGCTTTTTTTAGCATGGAATCTTCCTAAATGGTATGGAGATTTAATAGCCCTGCTACAAGTGCAAGGAAGAGCCTTTTTATTTTCTGTGTGTGCTGGGATTAATATAAGTGACCCTAAAAGATGTGAAAATATGATGGCCAAAAATTTGGCTTTGGAAAGCCAAATAGTGTGGCTTAGCCACAATACATTCCCTTTCTGATATGGAAAGAGGGAGATAGGGAAACAGGTTAGAAACAGGTAATTAATGGAAGTAAGAAAATCAGGTCTCCCATTTGACAAGCATTACCCATTGAAAGACACAAACACATTTACAGCAAGTGTCACATGAATACAGACAGCTAAAAAATAAACAGTCTTCATACAATAAATGTCCAAGCTTTCCTTTTACTACAGGAAGTATTTGCACTGATCAGCAGAACAGCAAAGAGGAAAATTATTAGGTTCTGATTCAACCTAATAATGAATCATTATTGCCATTCAAGATTGTATTAACCAAGGACTAGGTTACTTTGCAGTAAAATATGACTTTTGTCTTGGTAATTTAGGCCCTTTAAAAATATTAATTTACTTTTTTAATGCAGAATTATTTAAGCCTAGCTTGTCTGTGTTTGTTTGCTGTCAGTGTTCCCATATAGGAGTTTTATCTGCATATTCATGTATGGAAATTTGCAAAAAACTTGCAGAAGTGTATATCTACCATGTTCATATGTAAGTATTCAAGACAGAAGTGTTTGTGTGCTCATTCAACAAGGGAATAGAAACAATACCAAATAGATCTCTCTGACCAACCATAATTAAGTCAAGTAGCCTGTATCAATCCATAGAGTAAATATTTTCCAAGAAGTTCACTAAATAAATTCAAATAAATTTGAGGAAATTATGATCTGCACAATTGATATTCCATGAGCAGAAAAAGCAGCTAAATTCACTGAATAAATTATGTGTTTTGAATTAGGCCCCTAGCACAGCAATTACTATGGCTGGAATATTAGAATTTGTGGATAATTTAGCATCAATAATACTACATCATTTTTTTAATACTTCTCAACATCAATTAAAAGACTTTTTTTGTTTAATTTTCTTTATTTGGGGTTTTCTGGTGGGTTTAGGGGGGTGTTTTTTGCTTTGGTTAGGATTTGGTTTGGTCAAAGTTCTTGGTGTGTACCTGCTCAGTAGACTGAAATAGCAGAAATCCTATAGCAGAATTCTGAATGGCAGAATTTCTCAGTAGCAGAAATAAAACCCACATCCCTGACCAGCTTGCTAGATCCTCCTTCCAGCAACAGCAGAAAAAGTAGTTGGGACAAGACCCCTCACACACATCCCTCATCCCTCTGTATGAGAAGATGGCTGCATTTGAGATGCAGAAAGAGTAGGGATCCTGTTAGCTTAAAGCAACAGGCAACAGCTCCTGTTTGAAAGTGTCTCACTACATTTAATGGACTAGTGAGCACTAGATTTGCTCTTTTAGAACAGGTCCTTTGGGAAAATCCATTATTAATTGTGATCTCTTCTGTAGTGTCCCCAAACTATGATGCTCAGCAAACACTGCTCCAGTCTGAGGGCTAAATCAGTTAATTCATCAACTAGAAATTATATTGAAATCAGTCTGTTACCACAAAATAATTTGGGAAGCAAGATGCAGGATCTCCAGCTGAAACACCTCCTTCAGTACTACACACTCAACTGCGGCAGGAACAACAGCAAACGCTGTTTCAGGAAGGCAAAGGGTTTAGGAACTCTGAGCTGCTCACTGCCTCCTGGGGGACTTTCCTGGGACAAGGGGTAGACACTGGCCCAAGCCAGGGAAAGTGGGAGGGCACCTGCAGGGCAGCCGTCTCTTGTGATGTGCCTGGGACAGTAACTAAGAAAATAACTTTGTGCTGCAAAAATTTGGCACCTTGCACCAGCCTCAGAATAGTTCTGGTTAAAATGAACAAGGTAATTTCCTGATAACTTCACTCAGCCCTCCCAGTTCTGATGTAAAGCCACGGGTTAGTGCTCGTCCATTCCTCTCTTCCCCAGGTGCTGTGCTGCTGCCACACGCGAGATTAACAAGGAGGTTATATTTAAACTTCCAAGAGGAGCTGCTGTGCGATTATGGGTCTATTTAAAATCCTCCGGGCAGCTGCAGTACATAATAACAAGTCAGCGGGAGGGANAGGGGGTGCAGCCAAGTTAAAGATGCCCCCCGCGGGGAGTGAAAGGGAGAGGGGGACACGCGAGAGAGGTGGCAGCAGCGGAGGAGTGCGCGGACAGCGGCAGGGGGATTGGAGAGACTGACATGGAAAGCTGCCAGAGCCGAAACCTCACTGCCTCGGGCAAGGACGTCATTCCCTTAAACCCACTCCGCTGGCTCTGGAGGGCTCTGTCACACGCCACTGGGTGCCTGTCCAGGCTTCCAAAGATCATGGGCGTTTGAATGAGTAAACAGCTATTATTAGACTTCTCCCGCCTGCCCACGCACACACCTCAGCCTTAGGCCAGCATAAAACTACCCCCAAGAAAAACACCACTTTTACCTACTCCTAAGGGCTTTACCTAGTCCTGCGTTTTGCTACATCACTTGGAAATGTGCTTCCTTGCCAAAATTGAAACTAAAGGAGGCGTGCTTCCTCATGCCATCAGAGCAGGCACTCAGCTCTTTCTGCCTCACCGTAAATCACATTTTCTGCGAGTTCTTCCCCAACCCTCTCACCAGCTGACTCCACTATTGTCTGTGATCAGGGAATGGACAAAGTGGGCTGAGGCCCCCAGGTGACCACTGACACACATTCTCAGCTTGCAGTGATACCAGAGCTCAGTGACATCAGGTCTGGTGAAGTTCCACAGGTAGACATGGGACATGTGAGATGGCAGCAGCAGTGGCCAAGCAGATGAGTGAGAACCCTGCACAGCACTGTAAGAGTCTGTGCTTTGGCACCAGCCCTGACCTGAGGAAAGGGGCCCTCAGTGCTCCATATCACTGAAGGACGAAGACTAATTCATTCTTCATTGTAGGGGTGAGACCTTTGAGCCACAGGTGTGTTTCAGGTAAGTTTCACACCATCACACAGTTTCACGTCCAATGATTTCCCTTTGGTGGTACCACACCCTCCTGCCTGCCTGCCTTTTCCTAACCAGCTGAATGTCCATGTCCTCTCAAGTACTTGCTGCAACCCAGCCAAGATTACTGCATCTCAGTGCTGACTGGAGCCTTTGCAGTGCAGTCTATAAAACACTCTGGGAGCTTTCCAGAGGAAAGATGCTCAAGAAACATCACTTATAGCAGTCCACATACATTCACTGACACTGTCCTATGGGACCCTTTCTTCTTTCTTCCTCATCCTCCCACCCCTACACAAGCATTTCCAGTACTGGAGGTTGATGGTATCAGGCAGGGAAAGAGTGTCTCTCCAGAATGAGATTTGCCTCAATTTCCATCAGCAACACAGAAGAAGGGAAAAAAAATGTCCAAATTAAGCTGCTTGATTACTGAAATTAATCTTGTCACTTAGCATCCCTGTTCCACAGAATGGGGCCTTTGATTAGCCTCCTTGTTTCAGAATATTACAAGCAGACGTTTATTAAGCAGAAGGCAATTCCTCTGCAGGGGGAGAGGGACAGCTGATTCCAAAGGAAAGGCTTCTCTCTGGATAAGAGATGCCCACAGCTTTGCCTGCATCCCTGGCAAGTGAGGGGATGCTGCTCTGACAACGCAGCCAGGGCCCCCAAGGATTCTCCAAGATCCTCTCCCCAACATATGACTAAGGACCATCCTATTATTACTGTCATAGGTTTGGTATTTATAAGGCTGACAGCTCTTGCAGCAAGCTATCACTTGTTATTACCATCATCCTGAGAGCCCTCAAAGGTTGTGAGGTGCTATGTCCCCCTGTCTGTCTCCCTCAGCACGCTAAGCAAACACAGAAGGATGGGGAGCATTCCCCAAGGCAACCAATGGAGCTGCGGACGTGCACGTGGGACCTTCAGCACCCACACTTCCCTCTCTGCTTCCTCTCCACGTCCACGCAGCATCGCCAACCACACAGCTGTGACTGTGCGTGACCGGGCTGTCGCAGGCAGCTTTGTGCTTTTCCGCTCCACAGGGCACATGTTCAGAAGCCGGTGCCTCACTGTAGGCGTGGGCTGCTCTTGCTGACCTGATGCAGTGTGCGTACTGGCTGGGAGGGCGGAAGGAAGAGCTCAGAGAGACTAGTGGGGTGACCCATGGATGGTCTTGCAGCTCCCTGGGAATTTAAGATTGATACACCTTAACACAGGCTCCTAGGAGGTGACATCCAGGAGCTCCAGGTCCAAAACTGGCACTGCCAGTACGGAAGTGGGATGAGAAAGGGTAGAAAGGTTGCCTCTCATGGCTTGTTCTGACTCTGCCTCCACCAACCAAAAGGTTTTTGCACATTTTAACTGGCATAGGGATATACTTAGCACCATTCCAGGCAAATTACTGGCAAATTTTAAGTAGGCTAAACTGATTGCTGGGTTTCAAGCTACACTGCTCAAAGTCAGCCAGCACTGAAAGGCTGTAAAATCAAATATCAACCTTTATGCTATCTTCCTTTCTCTTTCTGTGCAAGGGATGTTTCTGGTGTTGCAGACCTAACGATCCCAGTATTACTATTAAAATTGCTGTATTGCATCCTCCATGTACTGAATCACAGTGCCAGTGCTCCATCCTGCAGGGGAAACACAGATCAGAGGGAACAAGAAGGTTAGGCCTGTATAAGCTTTACGTAATTTTTTTTTTTTTTTAAATAGGTGTTGATCTGAAGGGTGGCAAAAATTTGGCAGTTATTTAACCACTTTAACCAGAGGGCCTCAAACCATTTTCCAAATATTAGCTAAACAACTTTAACGGTACCCAAATCCTGCAAGGATTTGCTTGCACTGACCTGTGAAGTCACACTTGCCCAGCCTATGGGAAGGCATCATTATCTTCTCTGTTCTACAGATGGGGAAACTGAGGCATGGGGAAACTGAGGCATCAGGAACCAAAGTGATTCAGAGAAGGCCATGAAGATAAGCCAAGAGCAGAAGAGAGCTTTTCTTGGTTTGGGTTTTCCTTAGCCCTCTATGTGTCCACTCTTTGCAATACACTCAGAATCACAGAATCAATTAGGTTGAAAAAGACCTCTGAGATCATCGAGTTCAAGCTTATGAAACACCATGTCACCAGACCATGGCACTGAGTGCCACATCCAGTCTTTCCTTAAACACCTCCAGGGACAGTGACTCCACCACCTCCCTGAGCAGCTCATTCCAATGTCCAATCACCCTTTCTGTTTAGAAATTCTTCCAAATGTCCAACCTAAACCTCCCCAGCACAACATGAGATTATGTCCTCTCATCCTGTCACTGGATGCTTGGGAGAAGAGGCCAACCCCCAGCTGGCTAGAGCCTCCTTTCAGGCAGTTGTAGAGAGTGATAAGGTCCTCCCTGAGCCTCTTTTTGTCTGGGCTAAACAACCCGAATTCCTTCAGCCATGCTGCATAGGACTTGCCCTCTCCCCCTTCACCAGCTTCATCACCAATCTCTGTCAAAAGTCATTCCTAAATTGAGTGGCCCAGAACTGGGCGCAGCACTCGAGGTGCAGTCTCACCACTGCCGAGTAGAGGGGAACGATCACTTCCCTTGTCCTGCTGGTCACACTAATCCTGATACAAGCCAGGATGTCATTGGCCTTCTTTGGCCAGCCACCTGCCACATGCTGGCTCATATTCAATGTACTGTTGACCAACACCCCCGTGTCCTTTTCTGGGCTGCTTTCCAGCCATTCTGTCTCCAGACTGTAGCATTGCCTGGGGCTTCAAAACTGTATTCATAGCAGCCTACATGTAACAGCAGATCAAAGATTCTAGAGTTGATCAAATTTACTTGAACCTCCGAAAGTATTCTGAGAGGCCCCAGATGGAGGTGGGGGGGAGGGGGGGACAAGTGTGTAAGAAGCTCTAATTTTAGCTGATTTGTGCTTGCTTGTCCTTTCCTCCCCCAGGGCAGCAGGTAGGGTACATAGACTGAATGAGAAACTGTGCTCTAATGAGGCATCTACAGGTTTGGTGGGGTTTTGTTTGTGGGTTTGCTGTTTCCTGGGTACCAGGGCTGTGTGGAGCATTGAAATTCCACCCTGAGCAGCAGTGAGCAGCAGAACCTGGTTTCCATAGCACTGCCATGGAAACAGCACTCTGCGAATCTGTGCCTTCAGGCCCCTCGGCGGCTGAAGCATCTCACTGCTCCTCCCCAGCACCCACCTCCACACTACAAGCCCCCAGACTTACTTGTGTGCCTCTGGTGATTAAAGGGCATGGTACACAAGAAAAGCAGGACCTCCTGTTTGGCCTCTTACTGAATCAATGTGTAAAAGTATCCTCTGAAGAAAAATAACAAAGGAATGATTCTTTCCCCCTCTTCCATGCATAAAAGTAGAAAAAGCTACAGTTAAAATTCAAGTTAAATTGCACCAGTAAAATTTCACCTGGTAATATATTAAGGTGAAAACACAATAATCTCATGCAATGGGTTCTTTTATCTTCGTTTGTCTGCTAGGAACACCACCTTCCAAAAGTGAAGGATTTAATTAACTGTTAGAATGTAGAGCAGGCTCCCTTTCATCTTCTCCTCTGGTTTGGGGTTACTTTTTGCTTCCCATCCCATGGTTCATACTAAAAAATATTCAGGGTAAGGGCTCCATAAAATGGAGGGATAAGTCACAGAATGGATGTATGCAAGACACGTGTTATTTCCTCTCTGCATCCACTGAGTACCTGAGGAAGTGCCCACTACAATGCACATGCTGCTGGTATTTGGGCATCTCAAAGAGATACAGTTATGAGTGTTAGAAGCTATCTCCACTGATTGGAAGACCACAGGTTCCCCTAGCACCTTGATAAATCAGTCCTTTGACTGGAGCCTACGACAGGTTTTGTAATCAGGAAGAGTTTGAGTTGTAGTGCTTACACCCTCTATCCCAGGAATGTGACACAAGAACAGCCTAAATTTCAGAGGAATGCTGTCAGAGAAGCAAGGGAGAGTCAGGATCAAACTGACAAATAGCAAAATGCCAAAAATTCTTCTTACTAACGTCCCTCATGGGTCCTGAGGGAAGGATCATATCCAGAGCAAGACAGAAATCCAGTCTCTCCAGTCTACCAATACCCTGGTCTCTGGCATAGCTACAGAAAAAGATACTGCATTACCAGGATAGGCCAGAAAATTTTGTTCCAAGTGGGTTGGAAATCACCCACAACCAATGATACAGAGATGCTTTATATACTATAAAAACAGCAGTTGTCATCTGACATGCATGGAGCAAATTAAGCCCTCAGATGGGAAAGGGATCAGTTCTAATGGCTTAGGTCAGAGACCATCAAGGGCACAGACCCTCACCTCTTCCTTTCCCAAGCAAGCATCAGAATAACAGGAAACAACAAATATCAATATAATACCAAATTTTGCATATTTATTACCTGTCCACTGCCTACTCAAACAAGCACATTGAGTCACTCTCTGAGGCACCTGTGCTATCACATGAAGCAGGTCTTCTCCATGTGCACAGCAGAGTTGAGTCTATCAGTCCCATCATGACCAGGGTCACATCGCTCACCTGCTGTGGCCGTAACTAATCTGAAACCTTGCTGAGCAAAATGACTGATTTGCTGCATTCCCATGTGGAACATGAAGATTGCCTGTCTTCCATCAGGTATGTTTCCACCTGACCCGACAATCTCCTACAGAAGACTATTTTCCTGTGTTGCCAAGCCCACCCCTAGCTCTTCTTCTCCAGCATGTGTTAATAAAATCATTTCATGAAGAAAGGAAGCTCCTCAGACTGCAAATGCTTTGAGATTTTTGGTTTGCCTTACTTGTCCCTTCATATAACTAACCACAAATCCCAAGTCACTTTGACCCCAGTTTTTGACTCCAGTTTTCTGTTGAACAAAAAGCCTGCAGGAGGCGTCTCACCCTCTTGATGCCATGCTGTGATTTAAAAGAGCTTAATACAGATCAAACTATAACCCACATCCCTTTCACTCTGTTCTTTATTATTTTAATGAGGTTTTCAACCCATCTGTTAAATCATGGATGAAGAAAACTAGCAGTTACATGTCAAAATCCATGCAAACTACTTAAAATTCATGCCTACTAAGCTGGCCTACAGTCAGATGTTACTAAGTAAGTCAGGTGTACGGTGTCTGGAAAAACAAATTTGGTATGCATGATCACCCTACTTAGCTGGAGCGTCTTCTAATAAGGTTAACTTGAGGAAGTGAGAATAATAGCTTAGGACAAGTACATACTGAATTGTTTTATTTTTGTGTTGGTTGTTTTGCTACTTTTTCCAGGCAGCAAGGGGACAGTTTTCCTTGTACCACTAACTCTTTCACTTGACGTGGCCTACATTTTGCATTTCTGGTATCTGTGTGAAAAGCTTTGACAGCCTCTTCAATATCACTGCTCTTCTGAGTTCAGGATAAAACCTCTCTGGCCCCTCTCAAGTTCCTTTTAAATCCCTAAATTACCTTCACATAATCTTCAGTTTCTCATCTGGTATTCACTGGACATCTTGCACAGAAGTGCTCTCAAGACCCAGGCTGTTTGAACTCAATGAGGCACTGAAATTTCTTACAAAGTCGTGGTACTTTTTCCTTGTCTCTGGGGCAGTATTGGCAACACTGTGATCTACCTGCATTAACAAATCTTCACAGTATGTAATTTACACTTCATTGGTACTGGTTCCTCACAAAGATCTGATAATGGCTTTATGGAGTTTAAATGCAGCTCAAAATTTCCACTACCTAAACGTTCATTCCCAACTGTCTCAGAATTCTTCCCCTCACAGTAGCAGGAACTGATCTATTTTTAAACATTTATTTACTCTTTAAGAGCGTTTGTGTCCAGCTTTACACACTTCACTTCATCACCTGATGATTTCCAGAGGAATAAAATCTTTTATTTACTCTCCACTTACAACCAAAAGGGAATTTTCTAGGGTTATGAATCATGAGCTGACTTGACTCCTACCACTCCACCCTATAACTAGACAGCTTCCCTCACCCCAGGAAAGCATCCTCATATGGTTCCTTGAAGAGAAGGGTTAGCTGGTTTTGATCCTTACAATTACAGACCATTCCTTCTTAGCTTTGTTTGGCTTCCAGCCATACTTTCAATGCAGTCCCTTCCCTTCAAAAGACCAACCATTCCCATACATCCTAAATGTCCCTGCTTTATCACTTCGCTCCATTATTTTTCATTTTTTACTTTTAAGGCTAATGTCCTTTTTTCTGGCATCAGATTAACATACTCCCGTGCAAGTTCACTTCAAGAAGTATCCCACTTTCTTTGATGCTGACAACAAAATCATCTGCTATTGCAAAACTGTTCTTCACAACTACAAAGAACTGTCCAGTTTTAATGATGATGAGGGCATCTTCATTACTATATTGGGCCTGCCTTTGCAAAGAAAGCACAGCACTGCAGTTCTTACACCCTTTTCTCAAATGTCGGCACTGTCTTGGTTATTGCTGTTTGCTGCAACATCAGTAGTTCTCTGTGTCATTTTTGGTGGATGCTGACTTTGAAAAGAGAAGGTGGCCAAATAGATTTCTTCTTTTGCAGCATATCAGGTTCCTTACCAAACCCAGGCTTTCACTGGACTCAGTGGTTTCTCCCATCAGGAAATTCAGAATACTTTTCCAAGGGGTACCATAGAAAATCTTGTGCTCATGTTCTCTCTCTAGTCACACTCATTGAGTTTTGTTGCCCCACCCATAAGGGACTTCCATAAGGGACTGGTTTAACATCTCAGAATTTCCAGATATAGAGGATTTCATCCTTTCTATTTTCTCAAGTCCTCTTGAGTTTTTTGTCTTCTTTTTTTTTCCCTCTGGTTGAAAACCCCAGGATGAATTTACACTAATTCCAGGACCACTGGATTTATGCACTCCCATTCCAAATGAAAGCTCATATGGACAAAAAGCCCTCAAAAAAGCCCATGTTTCCAGCTACCCACACTTTTCATTTTGCTTGCAGGTTTAGGGTCAGTTACCATGCACATGTTCCCTTGCACCACCCGCAAAGATGCACTTCCAAAGAGACCCAGTTTTGGCAAGGCTTTTGTCTGCTCCATTCTTCTACTCAACATGTTTTCTTATCTCATTTTACTCCTGATGCTATGTATTTTCCAGTATTCACTCAGAGCCAAGGAGCCAGTTTCTTCCAGCACCCATTCACAAGTTGCTTCACAGGAGTAAGGGAAGCATCCCTATAACACTAAAGCTGGCTACAGCTGGGTGATGCCAAAGCATCCTGGAGAATGTGTCCTCTGTGCAAGGGCTTGCTCAGGCAGCTCAGAAATGACTAGGCAACAGCCTACTGAAAGGAAGCACGCATTGCAAATCAATATTACACTTACGTGTGGGATTTGACCATATACAGTCTGGTTTAGAATACATTTCTGGTGATGGACAAACCTTTCTTGGAATGGTCTGGTGATCACTCTGTTTTTCAACAACTTCTGGTCATGCAGAAAGAAAAAGAGATGCTATTGGAGAGTGACTGGCTATCCTCATCACAAACTGGAGGCAGATTTAGTCACCCCCACGCAGCTTCAGGGTGGACTCCTTCTAACAGGCACGTCTGGCTCAATTATTTTATCAGCCATGCTCCTCAGAGAGTTTTCACTTCTGCACCCCAATGATCCCTGGATACTATCCACAGCAGTGTATTTTGGACTGGCATTACTTTGCAGGATGACCAAGAAGATCTGCAAAGGTCACCCTGCTCACAAATTGCAGATTAGTCCAATTGCAGGAAGTAAATTATAAACATCTTGGACAATCATCATGCAGAGTGCAAGCAAGGTACCTCTCCTACCCACGATGCTACCCACCAGGGCTTGGAGAGAAGAACACAGACCCATATGGGGAAAGGCTTATATCCACAGGTGTGGTAATAACCACACCTTTCATAGGTGTGGTTTAAATATACTAGGCCCTGAACAGCAGCATGTTGTACAAAAGTCAAAAAACTCCCTTTTTTTTATCTAGAGTCCCCAGAGATATATTTGCAGGCATAAGTGTGCAGACATCTTGGACCCACACAAGCTCCCACTTAATGCAACAGAAAAGGATGTTATGCAAGAAGCCAGCACTGAGCACTGAGCACAGCCCCTCTCCACATAACATGTGCATGTCCTCAGAATGGAAACCTCTTGCTTCTCAGCCTGTCCTGACACTCATCCCATCTGGGGATTCCACAGATTTCTGACACCTTCGGCTCCATGTCCCCTCACTAGTAAACACAGCCTTTCATCTCCTTATTACTGCTGTTACAGACCGTATTACCCCACTCTTAAAAGTCCCCATGCCACAACTCCCTTCTCTCCCCCTACAAACTCCACAAGCCACCACTGCCTCTCAGAAGAAGGGACATGTGTCCTCTGCAAGTGGGTGCAATGGAGATAGAGATGGCTCAGACGAGTCCCACACTACAGAGGGGACTCCCAGAGGAGCACCAAAGGAATCATATATAAAAATTTCTTTCCTCTCTCCTCCATCCTCTATGCATTCTGTAGGGAGGTAGCTCTTGTCATTTGCCCCATCCCACCCTATACCCTGCACCTAAATAAGTCTTCAGGATGGGGAAGCATCTGTGCAGTGGGTGGTGATGCGGGGGTGCAGCCAATAAGGCTGCAGCCTAAGAGAACTGAAAGAGAGATTTGATAGCGATAGGACCTGCATGCTTTGAGCTTTTGCTGATAAGAAAGGCACCAGAGCAGCTTGAAGTGCATTCCGGAAGTGGATTTTGTCTGAAGGGGTGTATTGGGTCTGATGAGATAGAGTTCATTTTTTGTCTTAGCAGCTTTGACAGTGCTGTGCTTTGCATTGGTAGCTGGAAGGGTGCTGATAATTGTGCTGTGCATCTTGAGCTAGCAAGAACACAGAATTGCTCTTCTGTTTGGAATCAGAGAGCAGAAAGTTCTCCCATTAACATGTATGAAAAATCAAATATTTGAGAAAACTTACAGAAGATAAATACTTGAAAAACTACAGTTTGGGAGACTGCATTTTTAGCTTGTCACCTACTCAGCTGGCAGGCGAGGGATCTGGAAGAGCTGCACAGACTCTCTGCAGACCAACCAACCTGCCTCATTTCCATCGACAGTTGTGACAGGCCTGACACATTCACAGTGGACTTTTCATACCATAGAATTGACAATTTCCAGCAGAAAATTGTTCCACTGGAAAACTTTCCAGGTAGCTCTACTGCACATTTAGAAACATTGTGTATATACCAGTATGTTGGGCATATATTAACATGCTATTCACATTCTGTAATCTCCAGATATTTTAAGGGGCTGTCTCTGAAGAAAAGATAGAATACGCCCTTTAAAATGCCAATCACAGTTACAAATGATCAGCACAAGCTTTTGCAAGAGAAGCTCATAGGTGGACTCTCATCTTCATTCTTGCTCTGATCATACAGCTGACAGCAAAGCAGCTTCTGCCATGCTTGTGAAGAGCCTCATTGGAGTCCAGAAGGATCTGCTGACAAGCTGTAGACACAGGCATTATATCGGCATGCAGAACCCAAGTGTGCCATCCCTGTACGTTTTCTGTCACACAGAAGAGTGTGAATATTGCACATGCATACTGGATTGCAAGCTCTCCTCAACTCCATAAGCTCTCTCCTGTGGGACTCCATGGCTGGAAAAATTAAAAAATTCTTTCCTTCAAGTGCTACATTTCTGCTTTTCCTAGAGGCAGCTACAATTCTTTCTCTGTGATCTGAAATTGCAGCAATAATTATATTTCCTACTTTGTTCACTGTAGTTGACTGTTTTGGCAGTCATCCTGTAGCAGTAATCCACACATAAAGAGTCATCTTGCATTTTTCAATCCAATTTAAAGGGAATTGTTTCTCAAGGAAAGCAAGAGGGTGAAAATGTTCCCCTCTGGCAAAAACTTCAAGTACTTTGGTATTACATGCGAGAATTTTACCTACCTGTCTTATTCACTGTTGCATTTTACAAGCACTAATTTAAATTCTTTGTACTTCTAGGAAGGCCTGAGACTTTCTTCATGGGGTTTTTTTTGTTGTTTTTTTTTTTTTTAAATTTTGTTTTGTCCTCCTGTACTTCTCCCAGACACTCAGAGAGGGAGCTTCAGTTCCCTCTTTCCAGATGATGCACAGAGCACCAAGTGCTCTTGTTTTGTTCTTATTTTGTTCTGGGGCTACTAGTACATTCTAGAATAGGGGAAATGATGCCATAGAAATTAAGGCAAGGGTGCATTAGGAAACAAGGGTATAATTATTCATTCTTGCCATCAGCTCATTCATTTGGTTTGATTTACACCAGTTACCCCATAGTTTTCCTTCTAATTTTTCACTGAAATACCCAAAAGTCTTTAACAATGGCATTTACATGTATAATGTAACATTATTAATGTTAAACAAAGCCTTTGAAGTCTCCTCCATTTGGCAAGCCCCATACCATTTCAGAACAAATTATTTTCACAGTAACCTCTGTCAGATACACAAACACACACACAAACACACACGTACACACACACACACCCCATTGCTATTTTATTAATTTCAGGAACCCTTTCCTTTTTTCCACTCATTTTCAATCCTAATATTCTATAATCTATAAGAGCAGCACAAGAGTGAAGATGCTGTGACCAGAAATAGTACAGTCAGAGCAGACAAAGCAAGGTGACTAGAGACTCAACCTTTAAATCCAACAGGATTTATCAGACAGGACAAACACCTGAAATAACAGAATAGCATTGCAAGAAATAGAAGTTTCAGGATATCTTAGAACAATTAGAAGAAGAGAGTACTGAAAGTTCAGGAAGCAGAATTGTTGTTTGGGAAGCATCCTGCCTCCCATCCCAGCACATCTTATGTTTGCAACCAGCCTACACTACCAAAACCTGCACATAATCTGAGGAAGCTTCAGATACATCTGTTGCAATTACAGGAACTCTGAGGATCTTTGTCCTTCTTTTATTGTTCTTTTTATGGGCTTTTCCATCTCCTAGGCACATGATTTAGGCATCATCCTAAATCTCTGCTGCATCCATCCCTGTGACCCATCTGCTACTTTTCCCATCAAGCCAAACTCACTCCAAGCCCAGTCACACACTTTGTTCTCTGCTGCTGGGGTCTGTTTGAGCATCCCTGTGCAGCTGGGCAGGCAGGCTGATGGAAATACCAGGGCACTCCTACAGCAGTTACTCTGCATGCTGCAGCTTATCAAGGATACAGTAACTGCTCCCCTGCACTAAAAACCCACCTGCTCAGCATCACAGTTCAAAATCTTGTTGTATGCTTTCTAGAAGAATGCAGGAGAGGGACAAAAACCTAATAGATCAATGCCAATGTGAACTGAAATCAGAGGGGGAAAAAAGAGTCCCAAAGAGTTTTTGTACCATACAAGCAATTCTAGAAATTTTCTGCATCTTACACTCATGTATCATCTCTGGGGCATCTTAATGTCACTTCCTGGCATTTCACTGAAACATTGGCAGGACAGGGCTTGAAAGATCCCCTCAAAACAATCACCATCAGTAGATCTGCTTAGCTGTAGCTGATCCCAAGACCCTTGTTCCAACACTTACTATTGACATTTTTTTTCCTCTTGTCCAAGGACCTATCATAGCCTTTCATGACACTCTCTGGCACGACCAAGTACAGATGAGTTTCACTGTCTTTGTAACTACCCTTCAATCAGAGATGGATACCTGCACGTCCTACCCACATCTCAGACGGCAGAGCCAAAAACAGTCCCCCAGGACGGCACAGGGCACATCATGTCTGTGTCAGGGCTCAGTTAGACACTGCAAGTAATTCCCACGGCCTATAGATCTTCTCATTTCCAGTGGAGAGTCTCTATGAAATAACTTCCCACAGAGAGATGTAGAAGAGGCAAAAAAAGGTATGAGGATGGATGACATGACTGGAAAAGTCCTCCTGATATTCAACTAAATAAATTACGATTATCCTACTAAAAAAGTGACAGTAAGGACTTCTGAAGTCAGGGGCTGGATAGAGAAGGTGAAGAGGGAATAAATGTTAGGCTACATTTTTTTATTCCTGTCAAAGAATGAGGGGATAACAAAATGAGAATACCAAGGTGCAAGTTTCCAACAAAGAACTTCTTCAGCCTATGAACAATTATGTGATGAAACTCCTTTGTCTCTTGAATGATAAAAATGTGCCTGGGTCCACAAATGCCAAGAATTTGCATGTCGGTAAGGGTATGGAAGAAAAACCTATCAAGGACCACTAAATGCAAAGACACACTGACTATCTTAGAGACTTACAAGTCATAACTCATGGGATGTTTGGAGAATATTCTAACGAAATATCTCTAATTGATCCTCTATCAATTGATGTTGGATGCAAAATCCTGGACTAAATTACCTTTTGATATAAAACAAGATTACATATCATTACAAAAAAGTTTCTAAAATAATGTTACTGGACAACTTTTAAGTCTATTGGGACAGTGTAGCAAAGTTCATACCACTATCAGTCAAACGAATATACAAGTTCACCCACCTCTTTTTATTTAAACACTGCATCATTAAAGAGAAATAAGGCTTTTGGCTTCCTGGAGAAAAGGCAGGACATTACTGCTGTCCCACGGCAGCCAAACATGCAGAGCACCTGGGTTTGAGCCCAAGGACTTCAGCCATGGAACATCAGTCTGCTTTGCTCTTCACAGCCAACTGCCCCCAGCTTCAATGTATCTTTTTATGAAAAACAGCAATGCTGTAAAGTGGCTCGGAGAGAACATGCTCTGAGGCCAATTATTTTCTCAACCAAAATTTATACTTTCATCTCTGCTCCAAATACTCAGAATTATTTTTGTCCTCCCCTGATTTTCTACTTTCTGCTATACATAAAACTCAAAAATAATCCACAGAGTTAAAAACTGGTCTTGGGACAGTAGCCCATTTGGTGAGTGGAAGAATGAGCAAGGAAACCTCATCTCATCACCCTTTTATTTCTGCCCTGATGGGTAGAAAATGCTGGATTGTACTGCTCTGCCACATATCACCTTACACTGTCAGGATGACACTCCTCTGGGACAGTGGATCTGCTCCCAGTTCCTGACAGTACTCAGCCACCCGGACCTGCTCAATATGGGCATGCCTCAATTTCTGCAAGTTTCTAGTGCTGCCTGTGCCAACTCTTTTCCTACTCCCTTGGGTCAGATGCATAGCCCAGGGAAGACAGTTTGGCTGGGGGCATCCATGTGTCAGACTAATCCCAGCTGCCACAGGGGCCCTGGGAGCCTGTCAGCAGCCAGAATAAATTGAGGTGGGTCTGACTCATGCCAAATCCAAAGCCAGCAAAGGGAATATACAGATGCAGAAGTGGTACAAAGCCAATTGCCTGCTTCAGCACACTGACACGTACCAGGTGCAGCTCAGTGTATGCAGGGGATAAGATCCAGCACTCACAATTCCCCAGTGAGACAAATGACTCCTTTGGTCCTCCAGCTGCAGGTGCCTACCCCATGGAGGATGGAACCTCAGGAAGCCAAGGCCATCTGACAGATCTGTGCATGCTAGCACATTTACATTCACCCCAGGTTTATTACACTAGCTTTTCTAGTCCTAAGATATATTTTAAGCTAAGCAGCCCTCACCTCAGCACCCAGCTCCAGACTGCCCTGGCAGCAACCAGGCAGAGATGAGGCAATGGTGTACTAAGCAGGGAATGAGCACACACACAGTCACACACTGCTGTCCCCTGCTAACCTCACCACCTTTACACCTTCCTACCCCACCTCGCCCTGATCCTGATTCTGCAGCAGGTTCATTGTGGAGCACAGAGTTGGTCCACGCCAAGCTGGCACAGGCTTCAGAGGAATTAATTTAGACGGGTAAAGTCTGATCCCTTTCAGGGA
Source organism: Regulus satrapa (assembly GCA_013396955.1). Taxonomy (NCBI): domain Eukaryota; kingdom Metazoa; phylum Chordata; class Aves; order Passeriformes; family Regulidae; genus Regulus; species Regulus satrapa. The sequence goes on from VWZN01000791.1 coordinate 476,076, forward strand.
ATGTGCGAAAGAAGAGGCAGCGCTCAGCACTTTAGACATCAAGGGAGAGTAAGAGAAAAAGAGATGAGAGAAAGCCTCGCATAGAAAAGGCAGCAGGAAAAATGTCCTAATTTGGAGAGACAGGGCTCATTGCCATGGCAACCCAGAATCGCCCCAGAGCGGCCAGATACGACTTTATATGTGGTGTTAAACGATTCAACCATTAAGAGAAAATACTAAGGGGAAAAAAAAAATGGGGCTGTGGAAGGGAAAGTATTTGGCAACAAAGAGCTTTCCTCTGGAGGTACTCTGGAAACAGAAGTGAACCTTTTGAGTCTTAAGTTGTATTATTTTCCCCCACCCTTAGGTGCAGACACACTTTTTCGTGTTTGCTTGTTTAGGGAGAATGAGTCACTCCTTACTGCCTGCACTGCCTTCCCTCCCCAGCCTGGTGCTCATCAGCAGTGGGGCCGGATCCTGCCTACTGGGCAACAGAGGGAAGAAAGGCAAATGGAACCTCTGTTCCTTTCTTTAAAGTATCTTACCAAGATCTCCCAGGACAAGCCAGAAACTGGGAATGCATGGCAAATCCCATGGGGACACTGCAGGGTGGCAGCACATGTCACCAAAGAAGCAGCAACATGATACCGGGTAGCAGTGACCACCAGGAGCTCCAGCCTCTGGTTCACTGCCTTGAGAAAGCACATATGGGATGTTCGTAAGAGAGCTAGGGCTGCTGAGCACATCTGGCCATGGGCTAAGTGAGAGAACCAGCAGGAGTGAGATATGCTCACTGTAAGTCACACAATGCACACACTGCTGGCTGAGAGGAAGATGAATCCCTGCAGTTGTTAATTAATTATCTGATCTCACCCTGAGTCCTTTCTATCTGCTTTAGTCTATGAATTACTCTGAATATCATATCAAATTTCCTCATCCCACACCCTCGCCTCCATCCACCCTCACATTTGGGATACCCTTCCTCTGCAGTGGGGCAGTTTGTCAAACCCCCTATTCAGCCTATCTTCCCATCTCTTTTCTTACTCCTGGCACAGTTCTGTTACATTTTTTCAGTCTTTATGAGAGGTCCCACGGAGGCTGCAGGAACTACACCTCACAGGGCACTAGTACACGGAGGTGGACCAGTATGAAGAATAGTAAGACCAGGTAAGTGGCATAGAAGATCTTTTATCTTCTGGAGGTTACATCCTTGTAATGGAAAGTTCTAATCTTCTCAGTGAATGAGTTCCCAGGGGACCATCCCCTAGAGATTCCTAAGTGCAAAGCAATAAATTGATTGTCAAGGCAAGATCCTCGTCACTCATGTCTAACCTACTCATCTCACCTCATTTCCCTATCCAATTTATAAATCAAATGCAGCAAAACATTTGGCCAAAAGGATTCCCTGAGAGCAGTGATAGACGCAGTGTGGAGGACAGGACATTTGCTTCTGCATGAGCATGGTTACACAGAGACACAGCCACATGTCTTCTATATGCTGTTACCCATTGCTATACTAAACCATTTCTTCCTGGCCACAGAAACCTAAACAAGCCAAGCAAGTTAATCCCCTCCCTAGTATTTTAGTCTAGACTAGACCAGGAGAGGGAAAAATGGAAAAAACTAAACTCACTCCACCATTCTTTAAATATATATATATATGCCTTTAATGTATGATTCAAGAGATTTGTGTATTGTGTAGCAGCAGAACAGCATGAGCTGCTGGCTCTCTGGTAGCACAAAATGCGTCCCCACAGCTGGTACTGGGTATTACTGTTATTATAGGCACACTTCAAGACATAGAGCAACAGACTGCTAGACCAGTAAGGTGACCAGTGAGTGACACTGTCAGACAAAAATGTGGTCCCAAGCACAGCAAGAGACAACTATCACTCACAACCTCTCTCTCTCTCCTCCCAGTGGTCAGTATCACAGCATGTTTTTTGCCAACCTCTGGTGAGAAAGCTGCCAGCCACAGCTTCAGTTTATAACAATTAAGCAGCTGAAACTTCAAATCCACATGTGCACACAAAATCTTCCAAGGGTGCTCGGACAAGGGCAAAGGGATCAAACAGAGGGAATGGCTGGTACAAGTCCCAGTGAAGATGAGCCCTGCGGTCTCACAGCAGGGCAGGAAGACAGCAAAGGTTAACGGCAGCATGGCTCATTGGGGGAAAATGGACCATGGGCACCAGCACAGCCTGGTGAGGTTTCCGGCCATTCCCTAAATGAAGCTGTTCCACCATCTGCAGGCAAGCATGCTTTGGCATTAAGCATTTTGCATGAAGGCCTATTTAATGGAGCACAAAGTGACTTATTAAATCCAAATTAAAGAACCAATTGACTATCAAAAAAAATTAAATCTCTGTGTAGGTAATGGCTGTGTCAAACATTTGGATGTGCCCCAAAACACATCAAAACTAACCTTACAGTTATACAACAAAGTAGAAGCAGGCCACATGGGCTTGGGGAGTCTCTCAGATGACCAAAACTAACAGAAAGAGATGGCTGACTGGTCTCTGTCCAGTTCCATCTTATCTCCCTCCAATTCAGCAGTGCTGTCCCCTACAGACATAAACATACTCCAAAATTTCATCAGTCCCATCACAGATCATTTCAATGGCCCAACTGCAGCTGCAGAGATTAGCCCAAAAAGCCATGGAGGACTAGCTGTTTACAGGTACAGCCAAAGTTTGCTAGACACTTCCCTGCCCTGCATTTCATCTCATGATACCTTTCAGATCTCCCCAGCTCTCTCCTTTCCTGGATTTCAGCCCATTCAGCACACTCCCTCATACAGATCAAGGCATCCATCCTCCCTTATTTTCATCACCAGGTTGGCCCCTCCTCAGCGAAGCCAAGGCACCCAGCAATTAGAGTATGCCTTGCTCTTCAGTGCCAGGTGAGGAACTCAAACTACCACAGTTTGCTGTAGGTTTGTCACAAGGCTAAGAATAAAGCTAGACAGAAAGCTCAGCCAGTCAAAAGACAGGAAAAAAAAGTGGGGCAGAAAACAGATGTCTGCTTGACAGTTACAAAGGAAAAAGGCACAGTCCACATTTTAAGTGCAAGTTTTAAGTTTGCATTGAGAATACAGTTAAAGGCACGTCTTCCTCTTTCACAGAGGATACTAATGGAATAATCCAATTATTGCTGCTGTCACCAGGCGAATTTCTTGTCTCAAGAGGTCTGTCGTGGGACAGAAATATCACAACCTCCGAGCCTCGCGCCATGCTCCCCTTCCAAAGCTCACCGACAGGAGCATGTGACACGGAGCCAGTGCGTGCTGCCCATGACCGTGCCTGCTCTGCTGCTGCTGCTGCAGCCCGGCGTGAGTCACAGAGCGCACACATGTGCGCCCCGTGCCGCTGAGAGCAAACGCGCCGGCCCGAGAGGCAGCGGGCGCGGAGCGGGACGCGCCGGGGACCCTGGCGGTGACTCACCCACCGCTAGCGCAGGGCAGCGGGGGCAGCGAGCTGCAGGCGTGCTGGGCACGCTCCGGGGTACCGAAATCACAGCTCCCGGCGCGCTCCGGCGCACGGCTGCGACCACCCTCTGGGTGCTTGTTTGCTTTAGAAAACGAGACTCTTGCAAACCTGGGGCGGGTGTGTTTGTGCATAGGTGAGTCAGGCTTCCCGGTAACTCTTGAATCTGCCGGCCGATTTGCACCTGATTTGACAAAGGGGCAGAGGACTCAAGGAGCATTGAATTCTTGAAGTGCTGTACAAAATACAGCCTGCAACTGCATGGAGTCCCAAAGCCTTTGTCTGACCCCCACAGCAGTGTGTATGATTCACCCACTCACAGTCAAAGGCTTGCTAGGCAATCAAAGAGACTTCGTCCTGACCTGGCAGTGTGCCTGTGGTGGACAGCCCCTATACACAAATGCCTTGGGCCACCACAGTACAGCTCTCTCATATACTGTGCCAGCCAGTATGACTATAAAAGGCACAGCGGAAACCGGTAGAAAAACAACAGGAAATCTGGGGAGAATGGTATTTTTGTAGGGAGGAGGTGTAGACAGGTCCTGAAAAACTGAAGCTGTTGTGGATGCACACACTTATTTGGACTAGTCATCGAATTGATACAAGGCAGTGGGTGAAGACATGAGACCCTTTTAATGTCTCCGGTCATCACCACTGGGGGAAGGATGAGTCCAGCTCTCCTGAAATGTCTTCACCCAGCTCAAGTTCTCACCTCTCTGTGGACACTCTGGTGTCTGCTATGGACTAAGCTCACATTACAGTCTTCGTATATGATTCCATTAGAGAGTCATTTAACCGTGAGATGTAAATCCAGTGCACACAGGATTCATTCATTTGGGAGCTGACAAAATTACTTGTTCCACTGCCCCCCTGCTCTCTGTCTTCTCAAAAAGCTGTTCCAATGTTAGGTCATAAAATTCACTTTCAAANGCATGCATTTGCAAAAGCGCAATGAGGGAGGGACTCCGAGTGTCCATTCAGAGATACAAAATGAAAGACTCAACTTTCAGAAGATGGAGATGCCCAGCGTTTTCTCAAATATAGGCTGCCTTAACCTGTCTCATGTTGGATGTTTAAAAAAAACCTCCGAAATACTTATTCACTGCTCACACTTAAAATACTCTAGCCTACTTCTTTGATTGCCACTGCTTCCTGGGAAGTGGGCAGAGCCCATTCAGATACCAGGTGTCCTGCGCCTTGCAGCTTGGCAGGCAGTGCCGCGTGGAAAAGGCGCTCCACTCCACCAGCCTCGATGCCACCTGTTCCCAACCCTCCCGCCGCCCACCCAGCCCTGCCATGTCGAGGAACAGTCTGAACCTGGCCCACAGCCCGGACCATGAGGGAGCTCAAATGGAGCCAGGCAATTTGGAGACATGGAAAGCAGGCACTTCTGAGAGATGCTCTCCCCATACACTGTTATCTGACAAATACCACGTTATTCAGCAAGAGCCTCTCTCTCCACTTCCCAACCATCTCCTTTATTAAGAATTTACTGACCCCTCCTTTTTATCTATGGTGCTGTCAGAAAAGGATCTTTTTCATTACATTTCTTCTGATCTCATAAGGTGGTTTGTGGGGCTTTTTTCAACTGTCTCTGGTAGATAACTAAAAGGTATTGGTAACCATCTGCTCAGTGCCCTGAAGGAAAGCATGTACTCTCCTTGCTCAAACTCCTTCCATATTGCACCAGAAACAGGACATTCCCTGCTCTTCACAAGCCTTTGTGAACTGGAAGTGATGGAAACAATTTCCAATGGCAGGAATCTTAGCAAGGAGAAGCCATCCCCTTCAGAAGAAAAGCTCATTTACTTAAGGAGGGTCAGACCTACAAGACCTGGCCACCTGCAAGAAAGAACATTTCTGGTGACGGTGATTTTATCTTATGCTCTGACCCCATTCAGGATGCATGAACCCTACCTTCTGATCTGGCAGGCTTAAATCGACTTTAAGAAAACAAAACCGTGCCAGATCTCTGACCTTTGATAAATGTGAAGAGCTGGTTAATGCAGCACACCAAATATTGAATCTTCAGCTTGAGTAGGTTTGTGTTTGAAGTAGCCCATGTCAGCAGGGAGCCATGAACCATCACTGCACACCACTTCCTCAGGGGTAACTTTGCCTCAGCTGAGGTGACGCCGCACACTGCCCCTGGCCAAGCCCCTGAGAGATCAGCAGCCTCCTCCCTTAGCCCAGGGGGAGTAACCAGCGACATGCAGGGCTGTAACAAATCATTTCCCAAGCTTCGCCTTCCCGTACCCGCTCATCCATGACATGGATGCTAGTCTGCATGTTCAGCTGTGGTGAGAGGATCAGTAGCTTGTCAAGCTGGTGATGTGGAGAACGGTATTAACTGAGTAATTAAATCATTTCTGTAATTACTCTCACACAGCTATAAATAATGTAAGCCCACACGTTCTCTCTGGAAGCCACAATAGCAAGAAAAGAGAGAGTGAGGGATGCCATTTAAAAAGAAGAAATAATAATAATAATAAACCACTTAACATTTATACAGCACTCTGCATTTTCAAAGCACACTGCAAACAAGAATTAAGAAATGGGTAGAGTGACAGGAGAGGGTGACAGGAGAGGGTGAGAGGAAGAGAAGCAGGAGGAGAAGATAGGAATGGGAATAGGTACTGAGCAGGATTTGACACCCAGCAGGGCTGGTGACTTGGTGTATGCTTAACCCAGCCCCATGGCAGAGCCATTGCCTCTTCACCGCACACCTCAGTACTGCTGCAGAAGCTGGGGGTGCAAGGACACAGCTCTGCCTCTGCAGAAAGCCAGTGAGCCGAAGCGGGAGCGAGGACAAAGCACTGCGCTGCAGGAGCTCACACATGGAAGAGCTGGCAGCTCTATCACAGAGCTGATCCCCCCAGCACAGAGGCCTGACAGTGACTACGCTGGCCACAAGCCAGGCAGCTGGTAGAGGCTGTGAGAGCCTTGCCCCCTCCTCACAGGAGCTTTTCCTCCTGCCCATGAGGCCTGGGGCCCTGGAACAGGGCGTGCTGCCTGAAGGAGTGTGCAGCCGAGCCAGCCCCAGGCACACTTTGGAAGACCCACTTGCCTTATCCCAGCAGAGAGCACTGATTCCAGTGTCCCAGTCACCCCACAGAGTCACTTCTGACTTCTTCTGTTGCTCAGGGAAGAATGGGAAGGGAATATTTCTGCCTAACTGTAGGGAAGCAGCAACTCAAGGAAAGCACTGCTGCCCAATGTCACTGTCCTGTGCCCTGCCCCAGCCCCGATCTGGCCTTCTGGGTCAGAACTACCAAACTACCCAAACTAACTACCCAGTTTCCACCCGACAGGTTTTCCACTCCCATTTCACACTCCTCATCCCATTTTCTCAGCAGTCTTGCCACCCCCTGAGCTCCCTGGCTCTTGCTCCTGCAGCCAGCAAGGAAGCACAACCTGGCTTTCCCTCTCTGCATTTTCCCATCAACCCTCTCCTGCTTCCTACCTTTATCCAGTCCCCCTGCCCATCTCCTTGTATCAGGATCTCTTCCATACACTCACCCTCTGTACTGGCTCCTCAGGATATGCTGCATGCCCCCCACCCCACCCACATTTCTGCCCAGATTCCCTGTTGCACAGCACATTCCTGCTGGCTGGATCCCACAGGAGACCTCCAGCTCCAGCACAGCCTGTGTAGCCCCCAGGGCCAGGTACAGTTCTGAAGCACAGTTTGCAAGGACGAGAGATGTGGCAAACATGTAAAAAGACTCCAGGCACATCTACAGTTTCTTACACATATAACAAGGCCAAACTTGGAGCAGCCTAGGCAGTGGTAGAAAAAGCACAAGTCCTGGTTACAAGTCCTTCCCTGCAAGGCAGTCCTGCTCCAGACTTGTGTCCTTGCTCTGAGAACATGTGGTGGTCAGGCAGAACCTTTGGAGGAGAGCATGAGAGCACTTGCAATATAGATAAATCACATGCCCTGTGCCACATTCTCAGAGAGAGATTTTTATTTTCCAAATAAATAGTAAAATAAATCAATCAGCTTGAGGCATACACCTGGCATAGGAAACTTAGCTCAAACAGTCACAGTCTGGCAAAACTACAGGAATCCCCAAGAGGATTTTATAACAGGGAATGCTGACCAAGCTTACGATAGATGGTACTATCAGCCCTGCATAAAATGAGCTCTCCAGCATGATGCAGCTATTCCACCACCACCTCAAACAAGGGTTAAAGCTTCTCCTCCTGGAATCCTGATTTTTCATCTCAAGCCTTGTATTTACTTCAGTTGGAAAAATCCAGTAATTGTTTCCTAGTAATTAGGTCAGCTTTGCTTTAGTAGAGCTCAAACTTGACAAAAAGCATTGTTATGGTCTTCTTGTAAAGGGCAAATTGCTGTAGATAGCAGTTGTAGATAGCTATATACTTTATAGCAGAGCTGCAGTGAGGACTAGGGTCTATTAGAACCGCTGAATTCTGTTGGCAACTTTTAGATCAACTCTCCTTACTGCATGTACCTGCCTCCTTTACTTTTTTGCCCACTCACCCTTAGAGTCTCCACATCCTTCATTCCTGTCTTCCCTCTTCCTCTGAAACCTAAATTTATTGTTATTGTCAGGAACCTCACAGATACACAGCTAAAAGCTTTTGCCAAGCATAGAGAAAAAATGCTTCAACAAAGTCTTTAGGTTTTGGGTTTTTTTCCCCTCACTCTCAGAACTTACTTTTATTTTCCCTTCATTTTCTCCTCATGATATTAAGTTCAGGAGAAGCTTTCCTATCTTTCATCTTCTTTATCCTCTTTTTCCTCTGCTTTATGTATATAACATATTCTCCAGCACTTAGTTCAGTCCTTGCTGAAAACAGCTGAATAAACATGGTTTTGATATTCTTCCCTAAGAAATCTGGAGTACTTCCTAAGAAAAGTCAGCGTCTGAGCCTTTTTCTAGATATACATATATATCAATTAATATTATAATTTAATGTATCATAATATATCATTTAATATATTTCCCTAACTTTATCCTGTCATTTCTGCTTCTGGCAGCTACACTAAGCTGCTTTTTTTTTCCCTCTAATCTTAGTCTACCTCTATTCATTGAGTATATAAATCACACCCTGACTCATTGTTCAGCCAATCTACAGTAGACACATACAGCTGTTTCACTCTTTCTTCATATATCAGCTCTTCCAGACTGTTAACAGAGTCACAGACTACAATTAGGTCTTCTTTACCCTGTTCTTTCCAGCCTCTGCATACGCAATTCTTTAGCTTCCTTCATAATCCATCCCCTCCAAACTTGGCTAATGAGGCAAATAAAAGGCAAAGAGAATAAGAGATTCCCTGGAAAGAATTGTTTCTCTCTGTCCTGCGGTTACTGGGAATGACATGCAGATCTAAAGCAGCAGCATTGGGCAATTTCACACTCTGTGTTTTCAATTTCATTTTGAGGCCAGTTTAGGGTAGGGACAAATCTGAGTGTAATTAATTTAGATTTTGTGAGACAAGTAACTGCTTGGGGTTGTAATAAAGGACTGCCTGTCCAGATTGAAGAAACTAATCTCTTTGTCCAGCTGGGGATGGCACAAATTGATTTAAGATCTTTTTGTTGGGTTTTTTGTTTTGAAGAAAGGGATGGTGATAAAGATTATAAATAACTATTGGTCAGAGTTCATCAAGTTTCCAGATTTTCTTTAGGTAAGTGCTTACAGATTTAGAGATGTACCTAAATATCATTAGTGTGAAAATCAAGATTAGAAATCTATCAAGAAAGAAGTTTTCACAGATGCCCAGTTCTAAGCTGGGTGGAAACAACGTTTTCCTCACAGAGATTTCAACAGTTCTATTTCCAGGTAGACAGTGGTAACATCACATTTAAGCAATAGTAGTGACAAGGTTAATTCACCTTTTCTTTACCTCAGGTGGGTTGCAGAAGTTGCGTGCAGAGCTAGGAAAGGAAAGGTCTTCTGTCCCTCAAAAGAAAACATCACTATAACAACAGAAGAAAACTAACACTCTGTACTCCTGGAGGAAAAATCCTATGACCCGAAACAAAACAGCTTATAAATAGCTGCAGAAGGCTGAAGTAAAGGAATCAGACTTCACTTTTGCTTGACATTTGTTGCCTGAGACAACTTCTGCTTAAGGAAGGCACCCACACCTCTGTGTGGCCATCCTCTCCCACAGCACTGCCCCTGCCCAGAAGTGTTCCAGGGCACCTTACCAGGGCATGAGTCGCACCAGGGTACCAAGTTTGCTCTTTCCCAATTATGTGACACCCAAACTCAGGTAAACACCTTCAAGCATCAGGTGTCCAAGGCTCAGGGCAAATATGAAGTGCATCCAGTATAAATTATTAGGAGGGAAAAAGCAATATGGATATTTTTCATGAGGAGTTACAATTCCATAAGAACTTTGTTTTCTTTTTTAATTTAAAGACGCTTTCTTGTCGCTTTTAAGCGATAAACTCAAAAGAAAGGAATCAACTCCACATTTTTTTCCTGTGACTCTTGAAAACAATACCCCAGAAAAAGTGAAGGCCTTGAAATCAAATTCTTCCCAAGCAAATTGGAGCTGAAGTAGAAGAAAGCCTTAAAAAAAAATCCTCCCCAACAGCACTATTTTAATAGGATAATTAATGAATGAAATCATATATTTATTTGAAAAGTTATATTTTCATTGGAATAATACTAATGAGAGTACTTGAGCTCTTGTTTAGAAAATGAGAGTTCACATTTAAGGATTTTATGGCCATGGGGAGAGGTTAAACCTCTTAAAAGTTCATTTCCAGGATTCCTAATATCCGAGGGTTTTTAAGTGCTGCAATTTATTTGCAAAGTAATAAAAATTAGTTCTAGGGAAATTCTCAGGTAGGAAACTTTCAAAAATATGCAGCCCATATTTCCTTTCTTTACTTAAATAAAAGAAAATATTATGTTGTATGGATTGATTAGACACAGATGCAAACATAAATTACAGACCCACCTGGCTTTGTATTACATGTGTATACAAGGAAAAAAAAACACTGGCATACAATACTGCCTTTTATTGTCTATGTCTCTGTGACTTACCTTTTATTCTTACTTCCTAACCTTTGCAGCAGACTTGTACTTTGAGGACACATGAGTCCATTACTTGTGAGCTACAGAGAGCTTTATTTTGGCAGCAAAAGGAAACAGAGTACCAAAAGCAAAAGTGTATTAATCATGTCCTTAATAAAATTATTAAGGGCTTGGAGAGAACTTGCTGATTTCTACTTTATTTTTTTTAAAATCAAACTCATCTTTGCTAATCACTAGATTAGTTTAAGAAACATTTAAACTATTACTATCATCAAATGGAGTTTCAGAGAAATGAAAACACTTTGTGAAATTACATGAACTGCATATAAATTTGTTTTGGAGGAAAAAAGGGGCAGAAATCTTTCAATGTTTACAGATCAAAATGTGCCCTTTTCCTCCCTTTTAAGCAGCATTTTGTTTGGAATTTATTTTACTTCAATTCATATAATCCATTCAAAGGGAACTTTACCTCATGTTTTACTTTCTTTTTTTTACTGAATTTCCTTCACACAAGGGCTTGAAAAATTTCAGATGTCATCCCTAATGGAAATGAAACAGATTTACACCCAAAAAATGAGGTTTTCATTCCCTATGCATCCCTATTACTTAACCTTTGAAAACCTGAGAGTGAAAGTGCTTTCCTTTTAATTACCGATGTTCTGCTTTTAGCAGCACTGTCCCAGTGTCTTTGACTTTGTCCTGGTTTCAGTGTGTATCTAGGTGCTCAGCTTATCCAACTAGTTTTGGCTTCCCTTACCTGCAGCATCACTTTGCTACACTCTGGCCAACAGCTCCTCTCCTTCCCTGGTGCTTTACCCCCACCATCCAACTTTGGACTTGCTTTCCCTCCAAAATACCAAAGAAATTACTGCTGCCGTAGCATGGTCCGAACACTGAGTGAACACAGCAATCTCTGGTACTGAAGGAGAGAGACTTTCAATGTATCTTGAAAATTTTTCAGAAAAACAAAAATAAAGGGGACAGGGATTTATGAAGTGGGGATCAAAAAGGAGAGAAAACATTGAGGTTCTGGTATAAATGGAAAAAAAACAACAAGGTAGTGGAGGGTGTAAGAGAAAAGCCAGCTCCATGCTGCGTAAATAAAAGGAAGGAGAATCTGGCCTAGAACAGATTTTAAATTTCAGGTTAGTTTTATGCAGCTTTTACACAAATTGTATTACTGGCACAGCCAAGTAATAGATCACTCCTTCCTATCATTTCATTTCCATCAGCATGCTGATGCATACTGCATGCATCCCTGTGTGGGCAAGCCCTGGAGAAAATAGCAAGGGATGCAGAGACATAGAAGACTGATTTTTCACCTGAGAAAACATAACCTTCTCTTCTTCCAACACTTATTTTCTCTTCTGCCTGTGCCTCATTGTGTTACTATAAAGCTGCACAGGACAAGAAGCTCCGGCAAAATAACGTGACTGTGGAGAAGTAATGAGGAGCAGTTCCAGCAAAAATGATGGCCAGCAGCTGTGCTATAAGAGAACCCTAGTCATTTTCTATTCTTACCTTTTTTGCATTCATTATCACCAGTTGCCTTTTTCTGTTATTTTAAAACAAATAAATAGTCTATCATTACAAAATGGACCAGTCAGCCAAATGGTGTGGACATTTTTTAGGCAAGAAGCTAAATCTTTTCCAACATAGTAAGTTTTTTAAATCAGAATAACAATTCAGCCTTCAATTGAGATACATATAAATGTATATTTGTTCTTGGTTTTTTTTTATTATTGCTCCTTTACCTCCTAGCTCTAGACAGAATTGATTTTAGGTAATATGAAAATGATAACGAAGAAAAGCCTAGTCCAAATTTCCAGTTTCAGGTCTGCAACCCAAGATAATGGTTTGTATGGTTAGTGTAGTTATCTGAAGCTTGGTTTGCAGTCTTGAAGATTTACTTTCACCATCAGTCTCCTAACATAGGGCATCCTCATACAATTTAATTTCTGCTTTCAAAACAATTGGGGAGAAATAAGAAATTATTTTTAACACTGGAAGGCCAGAAGATATGGTCTCTGTACAAAAGTGCATTGCAGTCCCCTAGACAATACAAACTAATGCTTAAAAATCAGGAAACACAAAGTCAGGTCATTCCAGCAACATCAGGCAAACTGAAGGGACCAGCAAGCTTCCACAAGTAAAGATTTTGGACCACAGAAACCTAACACTAGTAGTGGTGCACATTTCTCTCTCTTCTCCATCTCATCTATTTTGGATTAAAAACAGATCCCCAGTGATCAATGCTACTTCCTTTCTAATCACAGGTCCTGGTGAGAGGATGCTATTGACCTAGTCCTTTTCAAGGAATCAGCACCAAAATGAGGTGCTTTTCTACAGGGTGGAAACAGTGCGAGCACTCTTCTAGCCTGTCCCTTGCTCCTCTGAGAGGAACTAAGATGGGGTCTGCTGTACCCCCTCCCATAGCCATCACTCACCACCAGCCCCAACAGAAGGACTGCTGCACTTCACTCCGTTTGGAGTCACTGCTGGCATGCTTATCAAGCCCAAGGGACTGAACCGGCCATGACAGAACTCTCACTTGGAAAAGTGGCCCCTCCAGAGCTCAAGGGAGGCACATCACGTGTCTCCACCATTTTCCTGGAACTAAACTCAGATCACAGTGGGCACACAAATCATCTGGTCACGTTCTTCTTATGCCAGATTAGTCAGAAATTAAATTTAACACTCTGTAACAGGTAAGCAGGTGGAATTAGAGACATGAGCACCAAGGACTAAAAACAGCAAAAACATGTCAATTCCTGCATACAAATTTTTCAGAGGAAAAAGGTTAAACACAAGGAAAACAAACTACATAAACATTATTTACAAAAATCTAATCAAAGACAATATTAAAGAATGTGAGTTTGAACAAAATCAGGAAAAGCAGATGTCACCCTTTCAGGAATATACATCTACCTGCTATGTCACACCTAGGGCAGGATTCATGGCATTTAACTTGAGGCATCATGAACACATTGAGGTACAGCCTTCTTCAGTAATCCGTGAGGAGACACAAGACTGTCCCATGAGCATTTCCCTGCACCCTCAGTTGGGTGGGGTGAATTGTCCTCAGGTGGTGCCTCCATTAACACTGATGCCTAGACCTCCAACTGGTGGGTAGCAAACTTCTAGATGAATATTAACTGAGATAAGGACAGCTTATAGGTTTATATTATACAATATTTCTGTCTTTATATACAGGACAAAAGAAAATTCAGGCTTGAAATCCTTTTTTTTTTTTTCTTTTTGCCTGCCCTTTTGTGTCTCAATTTACCAGTTGCATGGTATATTACAAAGCCCTTTTTACACATGACCCACATTTCCTAACAGAACACTTACTAAACCCTCACTGAAGGTGAAACAGAATTTCACATGCTACTCCAGGAAAGGTGGTTTGACTGGGGAGATTTTTTGCATTAAACTCCAGAGAAGAGGGGCTTATCTGTCACACCAAGGCATTAGTGGTTTCTAGCATTCCTTCAGTTTGCATTGGCACTACTGATCACAAACACACAGGGAGCATAACGAAGCTGTAAGTGCAGATCTGAACCTGTGAAATACTGAGCAAGTTCAATCACAGCTGACTGCTGTGGGTGTTGAGGGGATGCTGAAAGAAGCAATCCATGCTTGCGGGATCAAACCTCAACCACACAACTCATCTACAAAGAACATGACTAAGAGTCACTAAAAGCAAAGCCTCTGTCAAGGCCTTCTATGGAAAATAAATTGCTTAAGGACTTACCAGGCTGACTTCAGTAATTTTAGTAGAATTTCAGCATATTTACTCTCTACTATATTTTAATTTAATTCATCAAAGAAATATTACCCATTAAAGATTACACACCTGTGGATCAGAAGTTGTAAAGGTCAGCCTTTTCAAATTCTTTTTCAAAGAAACCTTGGCCTTTCTTAAAACTGCAGATCTTTGTACATACCCTGAAAACCTTCTGTCTGCAAAACTACTGGGGGGGCGGGGGGGGGGAGGGAGGAAGTTTGCTAAAACAGAAGTCCCCATTCATAAGGCTTCAACCTTTGAGCTCCCTGTAGGCTGCCTGCCTGCCAGAATGCTCTTTAGAAGAAAGACAGTGGGGTACACAGGGCAGTGGCAGGAGACGCTGCCTTCCCAAGGAGAGACTATGGACAGGTAGAAAGAAAAATCTTTTCAAAGTTCAATAGGCCAAATTCCTCTTTGAATTACAGCAGCGTAAATCTGATCTAATCCTGCCAAAGGCAATGGGGTTGTGCTGGATTTACACTGCGGGAATCTGAAATCAGAATTTGGCCTGCCATGTTCAAAGTCACAAGGACCTTTTCCCAGTGCTTAGGAGGTCTTCTGTCAGTCTCTGTTACACTTGTTCAAAGATGTAAAATGCGACCCTAAGCGTGCAGTACTTGAGCACTGCTTCCAAACTTCTTTTGCACAGACATAAATAATCATGCAACTCTGCAGGCCAGAGAGCATCAAGATGCACCACTGCTGCCTGCCTGGCCTCCAAGGCAGAAAAGCTTCACTGTGGGTGGAATGGGGCAGTGTGACTTCAGCACATGTACAACTACTCAAAGGAGTGAGAGAAAAAAGGCCTGTGATTAGTCAGTGAATATTTCAGTTCAAAGGCCGATTTGAAAAAATAACACTGCATACTAACTGTGTGTTATTTGGCAACTGAATAGTTGGTCAAAGAGTGAGAAAATAATTTGTTAGATCCTTCAGTAGCCTGCACTGGATTATTTACTTGGAAGGTAAACAAAACAGATTGTGCCTGGATTTCTCATCTCACTAGATCTCTTTCTGAGGAAAAGCTGCCATAGTGCCCAGGCCAATTCTCAGCCTTCATCCAATTAGGCCTGATTCTGCCTAGTTAAATGTCTCAAACTCACTTAAGAGTCATATATGAAAGAAAAAAGCTGTCAGCTTGTGTCCCTATTTACTTCTCTGGGATGCACAAAGAATGGTCAAGAGGGTCTTCTCAATAAAAGCCTTGGCCTTGACTGTCTGGCTCCAAGCTCACAGGGAAAGGGACAGCCAGCTTCTCTCCTGTGTTCCCACTGGCCCACAGTAGCCCTGAGGCCACTGTTAGCCACACTATTCAGGTGTGAATTGCTGCATGTCCTATTCCTGAACGGTAGAAGACTTGTATCAGGTCCACCTGTACCCTGTGGAGGCTCTACTAGGAGTTATAAGCTGGCTAAAGATGCTACTGCTTCTCTGCGTCTTGCCCTGTTCAAAAGCACTAGAAGGATGTGTAGTAATTATTTAGAAGAGCAGCTAGGGCCTGGGAAAATAATGAAATGTCTGCGACATGAAGGAATAAAATAGTGCAGTAGAAAAAAAGAAATATTTAGCTGGACTGGTTCAGACTGGTTAGTCACTTTAGCTAACACCTATTTAACTTCAGGAGCTAATGAACACTTTATAGAGAGGATGGCTTTATTAAAGATTCAATTATATTCCAATTAAGATGTAAGAGCTGTATTAAGCATCCCTGAAAATACCACAATGTCCTCCAGCTACATGAAGGAAAAAAACCCAGGCTACAATCCCTGGCTCTTCTAAGGTAAAACACAGGCAAAAAATTACAATTGTCAGGGGCTCTGTATCCTTCTTAAGGAAGAAGAAAAGGGCTGATTCTTTTGCGAGTCTCTTCTCCCTGTTTCATTCCCTCCTCAGTTTTTCTCTGTTGCAAGTAATTCCACATGATTAATAGGCTCTTCTCTGTAGTGCTACACACAGTTAGCTCTTTTAATCTGTCTTTGAATCTGAAGCTGTCTAATCTCCCAAGCCTTTGGCCCCACGAGACACCACCTGAGGATCACAGAATAAGATACGTCTCTTTGTTTTAAATTTGGATCCACGGGTCTGCAGTAGAAGGAAGCTCATTTAAATTTACCTTATCTGCCATGATCATAGAGGAGCCTCCATGGATGCCCAGGATGGGAGTGAGGGTCTGGGCAGAGATGAAGTCCAGGATCTGGGCAATGGCTTCCTGGTCTGTGTCATCAGCAAATACCACCCCTTGAATCTTCCGGTCAGACATGAGGTCACAGATGCGGGTGATGATGCTCTTGGGATCTGTCTCATTCATGGCCACCAGCTCCACACGAGGCACCACTGAGAGGTGGTGGAAGTCATCTTTCTCGTGGGCATCTTTGATGGCCACTTCGTCTGAGGTCCCTACCAGGATGACTGCAATGCCAATGCTCGGGTGGCTTTTCTGGGCATGGGTCCCGCTCCCTGTTGTTGCGAGGACTGCCAGCACCAGCCAAAATCTTGGAGAGTAGCACTCCACCCTGGGCCTCATCTTCAGCTCTTACACTCCCTGAATGAGGAAGAAAAAAGGGGAAATTAAAACAAAGTGATTAATTGACAAGTCAATCATGCACTCAGCCTTCCAAGTAGATCCATTGATCTTGCTCAGCCACTAACTCTTCTCCAAACAATCCTTCTAGTTTGATGCCTAGGCCTTTGGCCACATTCAGAGCTTTGTTAAAGGTGGGGGGGAGGGGTCAGTCCAGTCTGGCCCCTATTTCAGAGTCTGGTATCACTTAAGAGAACAGCTGTCAGCAGAAGATGGGATCGTATCATCTCTCAGGTCCCATGTCACTTTGAGACCCAAGTCAAAAGTGATAGAGAATTGTCCTTTGACAGCTGATCAGCTGTCTTTGTGAAATTAATTACTTATGTCAAGCCCATGTCCGAGTGCTCACCCTCAACACAAAGGAATGACTGGTGCTTGTGATCAGTTTGGACTTGTGCTGGAGGTATAGGGAGACTGAGAAGACCAGGCAGATTAGGACTCCCTTTTCCTTTCTCAGCACAGCCCCTCCAGAATAAAGTGAGGACAAATGGGCAAGGTCATTGAGCACATATGTATGGGTATATCCATTGCATACAACTTTTATACCACCATCAGGACACACTCAGCTCCAGTGTGTAGTACAGTCAATCATATGCTTTCCCCCAATACAGGATTCTTTAATAATAAAAAAAAAAAATTTAAAAAAAAAAAACAAAAAAAAACAAAAACCCCAGAAAACAGGAATACTAAATTTCTCAGCAGTCATGGCAAAAAACTGGATCAGGATCCTCCAAGTCCATATGACAGCTGTGTTTGCACAGAAGAAGAAATGCCAACAGAGCTTACAATGGTTCACACTCAGCTACTACAGCTAGGCATGTTACATCAATCTTCTCCCTGAGCATCTCCACTTTATTTTGTAATCACAACACAAGCAATGAAAAAACCTGATGAGGTCATCTCTCTAGCTCCTGCCTGAGTGGGACAGTTCCCTGCGGGACTGTTCCTCACTCTTTCTTTATTCAGTGACACTTTAATAATAGTTCACATTTCCACAGCATTTTTCATCCTCAAGGCACTCTATGAACACTAATGAACTAATTCTTACAGCACCCATGCAGTGTAAACATCAGAGACAATGGAGCAGTTTCCCCCCATCTGCCCACCATGCCTGTGGGAAGTAGCACTGCTTGGTGTGTCCACCCAGGGCCACACTGACATCCCCCATAAGATTTCAGACATTTCAAACTAAAGAAGACTTTCCCTCAATACAACAGGTCCTGCTCAGCTGCTCATGTCCACCATTCTATTCTTCAGCAACCAGGCACACTTGAAATAAATACACCAGCCCTGCACTTTTTTGTGTTACACCTCTGGTATTTGGTGTCCAAGAATGGGACCCTTCTATGCTGTTCATTGCTACACATGCCTCTCTCAAATTAACAGAAAGCCAAAGCTGCAAGGACAGTGCTGGCAAAACTTTGTGGAAGCAGGAAGTCCAAAAACATCCCTAGCTGAAACCAGCCACCCACAGGGAAAAGGCCCAAGAGGCCCCATCTTGCTCTGGGGAGCCCAGGAGAAATCTGCCCAGGAGAATACACAGGCTCAACACAGGCTCAACACCTGCTCTTTCATTGTCATGCTAAGCAGAGAGGATGTATCCTGCATTGAGATTACCAGATAAATAAGCAGATAATAAAATAGATAATAAATATGCACCGGAGAAACCAAATCCACTTAAGAAGCTGAAAGGGACTGCGGGTGTGAAGCACCAATCGATTCTAAACTCTCTGAAGGATTCACTTTCTGAGAGATGATCACAAGGAGAACCAAGAGACTTTGAGAGTTTGGCAAAATGAACAGTTAACTTCATTCCAGTATGACTGTTATCCTCCAATTACAAGTCACTAAATTAGATTCCTTCACAGTGAAATGCAGTCCCCATTTCTGCAATGCTTTATTAGCTTTAATGCACTCTATATGCTCTCTGTCTCTCACTCTCTTGCTCACTCACTTAAATGCTGTATTTGTTCTCTTAAAATATGTCTACTGTGGTCCCTCTGCATGGACTCATACAGTATATTATGCTTGGTTAGGCAATGGTTAGCTTTGATGCCCAGGGAGAAGAGTGTAGGTTTTTCCCAGCCCCTTTCCCACCAGGAATAATTTACATGGCCTTCCAACCCAGGGCTCAGATAGCATTCAAGCAGGAGCTATACAGGAAGTCATGGCAGCTGTCAGCTTTCACGCCCAAGCACATGCTTTTCCCAGTGGGAAAGAGGGCAGCCAAGAAACCCATTCCCTACTCTTCACCTGCATCAAAGCCATCTCTAGCATCTACCTCTAAGCGGGAGAAGAGAGCCCAGATCCTAAAGAGCACATAGGTGCCAATCTATTGGGTGTTTGTGCCCCACTCTGGCAGATTTTTCCATTAAACACAAGATGGAATTACCTGCACTGTGCCAGATGCTCAGGCTTTGTCTGGATATGCAGAAAGCAGCCAGGGCTAGGGAGAAGCTCATTCAAAGAGGAGGTTGTTTGTGGCTCAGTAGCCAACCTGCCATCTCCAATTTGGATCTTCAGCCTTAAGCCCTCTCTGGATCAGGCAGAGCAGTGCTTAGGTAGCCTGTGTTGCACCAGTCAAGACATCTCCCTCTCCATCTCTCCCTCATGCATAACACATATGTCATGCTCACCATGTCTTTCAGGTGCTCCATGGGCAGTCTGTGTGCCAGACAGCAGTGTTCTTCTAAGGGAATAGCAGGTACCAGGTCCAGGCTGGGCTCCCTCATAGGATGGGAGCTGGGGATGTGATAAGGCATGAGAACACAAATAAAACACTCAACCCAGAGCTGAGTGTGCTTTTCACCATTCAGCTCCCACAAGGTAGCATAGGGGTGAGCAGCTGAAAGACTAAATCAGGGATGCTCATGGTGTTAGAATCCCTTCTCTCCTTGGGGCTGACTTGTGTTCACATCAGTAGCCAGTCTTCACACATCTGCTCACATGCATGTGCTGGCTGTTAAAAAGAAGGACAGACATCCCAACAACAGCCTCATCTCATGATCCTTCTCTGGTCTGACTCACTGCAGGCCCCTTTTGAATATATGCTAGTAGACACAAGGTAGGCATGAACCACCACAGGGTTATCAGATTAAGGGGACACCAGAACTATTGTGAAGAAGTTTTTCTGCATACACAGCAACAAGTTTTGTTCATAATTTCTACGGTGTTCAAGTGCAAACATTCAAAGTACTCAATCAAGAACGCACTGGAGGCAGCACACAGACTTCCTTCAAAGTGTGTTCCTGTTTCCAGTAAAACAGGGGATGGAGAAATTCACGCATGAAGAAGCTCATAAGCACCTGACAAGACTACAGCTGTAAAAAAAAGGGCATTTACCCTTTGTCATTTCAAGAAATTGTAATAGTTTTACAGTATAATTTCACTAGTCAAGAACCTTTATAAAAACATGCTAGTATATTTTATTACCAAGTATTTTACATGAACAGGATTTTCCTTTAGAGGTGGCATGAGGCAACACAATGTTTGAAATATTTTCTGTGATTATGGTGCTCCAAAACAATTTAGTAAATCCCAAACTCCAGACTAATAGGTGAAATCCTTTATGCATTACTGCACACTATTATATTGTCTCTGACTCCCTAGAAAATAATATATGGTAGGGCCATTAGATGAAGTTGTTTTACAGACATATCTATATTTAGGTATAAACATGTCAGTAAAATCATTATACCTCTATAATCTTATTTTACTTACCAATAAAATATATCCACTATTGTAGAGGAATGCAGCATGTACTTACTGCAGAGCAATGTTACACAATCGCTTTCAAAATGGGAAGTGAAAGCTAACTTCTCCAACTGAAAATGCAAGAGGAATGTAGGTAGTCAGACAGTAATTATTCCAATTGGAATTTAGCCAGGACCAAAGGTTAGATTGCTTAAAAATATCATAAGAACCTTACTTGACACTGCACTTTTATATAGATCAGACCTAAGATAAGTATTAATAGAAAATTATTAGGCTGCACAGACAAAATACAGCTCAGCATTAAGAGATATTTCTGGATGATATTTCAAAATACAGAAAGTACACAAATAGGTCACTGTGCATTCAACCAGGATAACTGTAAAAAGACTACTTACTCTAGCAGTGTGCAGCAAAGCAAGGCCATCTTAGGGTCAGGTAAAGAAACTGAGGCAGAACATGGCTTGGTCACAGTTTTTTTGGGGGGGTAGTTCTGTTATGTGCATACACTGGTACCTCCTCCTGCTGCAATTGTGCTTTCTACATAGCCTTGCACAATACCCTCTAGGAAGGGTGTTTGCAGCCCTCCCCAGACCCAATCTCCAAGCTCAAGACAGCAAGAGGAAAGGAAGTCATGCAAAACTGCAGTTCCAGACAAAAAGCTGTCTTGAAGGCAGCTTTCCTAATTGAGAAGACAATGCTTGGGACAGGAGGCTGAACGCTGTCCCTAGCCACCATCAAAGGGAACTTCACAGGGATATTTGCTCCATAAGGGAAAATGAAAAGCCTACCTCCAGCCTCCCCTTCCCATCCTTCATTGGTGGGCCATAAGAAAGTTCCTACCACAATGGTTTTTGAGCTCTGCTCATTGAGAGCTCTAATGCTCTAAGCACTGCTTAGACTTCAAGCCACCAAATCTGAATTCAACAGCTAATTTTTTATCTGTACCAACTGTAATGCTAATTCCCAAGCCTGCTCTCACCACTAGCCCAATTCCAGGCCTCACCACTATCACCACCCTCAGTCCCGTTACTACCTAAAGACACATGTCCTGCCAGACCCAGTGTGAGACATCAGCATTACCCTCTGGCATTTGCTCACCTCTGACAGCATCTTAATTCACACTGCCTTCATTCCTCTGACATTTTGAGCAGTATCAGACAATGAACACAAAAGCAATCCTTATGTTTCAGGATCTAATTGGAAGTAGGAAGAAATCCATGTCCACCTGTGAAATACTTTACAAACCTCAAAAGTGCTTTGGGCTAGTATCCAACATACCACCAGAGAACAAGTGCACTAGAAGAAGATTTGGGGAAGTCAGCTTTGCACTAGATGGCTACTGGGCTGTCACACATGGAAATACAAGCCTGTCCATATCAAAGATGAACACCATTTCTGTATTTACCGATGACAGAAGATTAGTGACATTCTGATCTTTTTGTCTACTACCTGCCTTATGGGCAAACCGGAGGAGCTAAGAAGACCCATTACAAAAAAAAAAAATAGGCAGGACAGACTGGAATCTCATCATCTCCTAAGAGTTGTTACTCCTAAGAGCTGGGTTTTAAAAGCTACAAATCACACCACAAATTACACCTAAGTTTCTCTATTTCTCTGATTTTTGACGACCCACCTTCACTTAGGACATCCTCCTAATCTCATGATTACTCTGCAGTGTAGACATGCTGCATATTGTACACCTCTGAAGAGGCATTACTCTTCTTCTAACACTGCTGTAACTATTATAATACCGCACCTTCAGCCCAGGTTATTTGTACATTGACAACTCTTGTGCTGCTGTTTCCCATATTACTGCTTACCACGTAGGTGACATAAGTGCCCATAAATCTTCTTCTGGCTCACAGCCCTGTTGTTCCAGGAATTTTGTCAACAGACACAAAGATGAGGAGGATGGATCTGGGGCACGATAGATGTGTCTTGAAAACACCTGCACACTTCAAGTGTGCAGGATAAACAGCATGAATGATGCTGCAGGAAAATCTCCATACATTCAGAGCAAAAATATGGCAGAGACTAGAGACAATGGAAAGTACCATACAAAGTGGTAAATGCAAAAATCCAGCAGCTAGATCAAAAGGTTTATTATGGTGACCCTGAGTAAACAATCCTCCAAGGGCATTTCAGTAGTTTCAGATGAAAATTGAAATGGTCTTGTTTATTTTAACTAGCTTTGGACATCACTTATCATTCTGAGCTCTAAATGCTCCTATGACAGTGTGCAGAAACATTCCCCCAAGGTCTTTTGGACAGGACTTCTTCCCATTCTTCACAATCACTCCCTTTCCAATACATAACTTTGTCCATGTCTGTAAAATCCCACAGATCCATTTCTATCTACCATTTTTAAAAAGTTTCAATTTTTGCTTATTTCTCCCAAGTCAGCCTTGTTGTTTTGGGGGATGCATCACACACCCCCAGCCAAAGCCTTCAAAGCCCTTGGAGCTCCCTCATTACCTGTTAGCTCTCTTTCCAGAGACACTGAGTGGAAAATAGCACGTAGGTTTACTTCTAGTCTCTATTTACTTTCTTCAGAGCTGTTCTTTATTATACCAGGTACAAACTCCTCCCTGTCTTGGGCAGTGTCAGATACATAAGACGCTAGTTTTCTTCTGTCTATCCAACAGGTAGATGCAAGAATAAGGTGAAAAAGTGCTTCCTCTTCTCTAGCCCATGCAAAGAAGAAGAGCAATTCTCTCCCTACACTTAAGGCAGTACAAAAAATGCTTTGATCATCAATTAAACCCATATCATTCCCAATAGATGAAGAACTATGTCTCATTATTTTAAACTTGCCCAAGGGTAAGTTCCCAGTGTCCTTCCCACTTCCTCCCACCCACATATTTTACATATCACGGCTGATAGCTTATACAGCCACAGCCTGCAACCTTCTGTTGAGACCAACACCAAAAAATTCCCAGAAATCAAAAATTAAAATCCCCTGCTTAATATTCTTGCCCTTCCCCCAATCACTTCAGGATTACTGTCTATAGCACCTGCTTTAGCACACTACCTGCTCTGAAACAACTCAAGTAATGAGACTACCACTGCTAGGAAATGGCTCACATTTTGAAACATATCCCTAAACTCAGCCTAAATTTTTCCCTTTGCTCAGCTAGCCTGTAACTTTAATAATATCTCCTTCATTCATCCTATACCATTTCTGCCTCTCTTCTCACCGTTTCCGCCATGAAAATGCTTGTAGGTGGTTATGTGATCACCCCTTGAGATTTGCCTCCGCTGCAGCAAAAGTTCAGCTGTGTTTATTGCTCCTCATCATTCAAGTTCCTTTGGATCCTCATCAGGATGAGCGAGGGAGAATGAAGGAAATGGCTGGGTGAGGGAGCAAAGGAGCAGCTCTGACCTGCTTACCCAGACTGGCACACACGTGCAGAGCTGCGGGACTCAGTGTCACACACACAAAAGCCATTAAGAGAGACAGCAGGTCAGTCTGGCATTGCCCAGTGCCAGCTTCTAAATGCCAGAGCGGAGAGGCTTGGCACAGCCACCCCTCTCTGCAAGCCTGGCTTGCAGAGCCAGGCTGGAGCCACTATTCCCCTGCCAGGATCTCACCCTTCCCCCAGCATCCCGCTTAGAGAAGTTTAGAGGGTTGAGACAGGTTCTCCCTGCCAAAGACTGAAATATCCTCACCACCTGGAGGGTTCAGTTGCCACAGCTGTCACTCCATGCATGTGTATGCTCTGCTTGAAACAAGGGATTTCAAAGCTTACGAGGCATAGACCATTTCCCACTTGCAACTGTTGTCTGCCCCACCTCAGAATGGAATCTCGGCTCAGAGCGAGACCGTCCAAATCAAGGGACATACTGCTGCAGCAGGGCCCCTCCACAGGATCTCAGCATGGTTGAAAGCAGCTTTGCCTCCTGAAGTGCAAGACTCCGTTTAAAAAGGCAGCAGAATGCTGCATAGAGCAACACCAGGTTTGCCTCTTAAATAGAACTGAAGCCCTTTGAAAATCCATTGGACAATCCCTTCCTTCCTTTCTTAATTCTCCACTTCCAGATTTCATTTCCAAGCAGAAATTGACACCACATTAATAATATGAGGATATTAAAGACCACAATTTCCAAAAGCTAGGGATTTAAATACCTCGAATCCATTAATAGCCATGAGAAATGCACATTTGACTTTACTTGGATGGTTTGGAAAAGCACATTCTTGGCATTTTTCATTATTTGATGTATTAATTTGAGGTTTTCTATTCAACTTTAATCAACTCTGCATTTTGTGTGTCGACAGATTGATACAATTAATTTCAAAATTTAAAAAGTAAGGAGAACTTTAATTTCCAAGGGTGGAAGGACTTTCCCATTTCCCAGACTCTCTCAAGCACCTCACTCAGTACCTTCTCATTCCCTACATCATTTCCTTAAAGGGAAAACACAGACCAGGTAAATAGAGTCTGCACTGGCTCTTGAAGGCAGCTGCCAAATCCCACACCAGTGCCAAGATACCCACTGATTATTCATTCTCACATCAAGAGACAGCATTAAATTATTTGGATACCAGAGGTAAACAGTGTAAAAGCCAATTCAGAATCATTTTTTAAAAATATATACCATAAGCAGGAAAGAAAATATTTCTTTTAGGCTGAAGTTGAGTGATTCCTTCTTCTACAAATCTGAGAATTCTAGAAAGGCTATCCGAGTGTAAGACAGCCTCCAACTACACTTACACTTTGGACAGTCATCCTGTTTGCTGTCTATCTTGTCACATGTAATGTATGACATGGGATGCAGTTTTAAAACATCACTTAAAGTTCTTTATGGGTGCACATTTCAGTTCTGGAACCCATGCAGCAGGGTCGAGGTAGGAGAAAATATTCACCACCTCTGCTCATGATGGCACTGCTACAGCAAATCTGAAACAGCCCTAAAGCAGAGTGCCAGGGTTCACCAGGCCTGAGCAGACTCTTAGGAAGGTGTTACAGACAAAATAAATGGCAGAGAAGGTGACTCGATGCCTGAAGCACCAAGATGTGATGAGGACAAAAGAGCTGCTAAGTGGAGGTAGTGGGGCAGAGAGATGCATCCTGTGAGCTGGTCCAGAACAAAGCTGCAGTGCTGCAGATGCAGACGGGTCACGTTTCACAACCCACCAGCATCCCTCAGGAACCTCATGGCCTCTTGTTTTCCTCTGCTATGTAGCATTTTGGAGAGTGAGGTTTAGTCACCAAGGGACTCTGTGACTGTGCCAGCCTTGTTTGTGAAATAAAACAGAGAATTAATCTGGACGTGAAAGGGAGCGAGATAATGGGTTTAGCATGTGGAAAGAGGCATGACAGACACTGAAGCCAAGAAAAATCAAAGGCAGGCTCCGGTCAGGCCACTAAAAGTGATAGAGGAGTACCCAGAAAACTTTTGAGTCTCCTTCCTTGTAATTGCCTGCCTGTTGATCCCTCCCTTCTCCTCACTCTGATGCTTGGTAAAGGACTTTTATGGTCCTGTTATCATTACTTACTGAAAAACAAAACTAAGTTTACCCAGGAGAAATAATAAAGGAAGACAAATGTGTGACACCTAAAAGGTGCCACATTATATTCAAGATATTTGGAGCTGCACACCCCCTATCCAGAAGCATCCCAAAAAACACTTATCCCTTTAGAAAAACTTGATCCTTACTGCAGAGAAGGAAGAAATAGTGATGCCTTATAAATATGATAGCTTAGCAGAAGATGCTAAGAATGGAGAAACTATAGGTGAGATTGAAATTAAAGCAATGATTGACTGAATAGCTGGAGAACAGCGTCTGGCAGGTGGAAGGTCTCCCTCGCTTTGTTAGGATAATGCCATTTGCTAGCAGAATACCAGAGCCTGAATAGACCCCTCCCCCTGGCTCGGCAGGAAGGGTCCAAGATAAAGATTAGAGACTAGAAGGTAGTAAAATGTGGAAATGTAGCAAGTCCTACAGGCTGTATGTAAATGTAGAAAATTTGCATCTTGTACTAGATTGGTTAGTGAGAAAGTAGAATATTAAACACAGAAAGAGATTTAAGGCATTGTAAAAGGAGACCTTGCTCTCTTGGCCTCTCTTACCCACTCTTGCCCCTTCTCTTGCTATATTGCTCTCTTAGGCCTGCTTTGAGCTGCATCTGGCAGCTCCTAGCTAGACTCTTTCACCCACACCCTATGCAATAAACCAGAAACTTCAAGACCTGACTTCAGAGATCTCATCTGAGTTTGTCCTTGGCTGCTACACCTTACAATAAACACTAAAGTCAGGATAACTGAAGAATTGATAACTGCAAATCAGAAAATTTTTTGGTATTCTCACTTTTCTTCTCCTTTACCTCTTTCTTCTTCCAACCCAACTCTCTTCCCTTTCCCTAACTTTCTGAGTTCAATGACCAGTAAGGGACCAGCCATGGAGCAGCTGGATACAATATGCTTTCACAGTACATTAGTGCTGTGCACCAGACCATGCTGTGCCTGCAATTGTATGACAGGTCAGAGCCAATTCATCTTACTGAGACCTTCGATCAACAGTGTCCAGAAACCTCTCCTGGCTGGAGGGACCCAGCCCAGCAGCCACTGACCTCTCCCTCTGCTCAGCACTCAATCATTTACAGAGCTGCAGCAATGGAAAGATATGCAGGCAAAGCCATGTCTGAACCACAGCTCATCACTGGCTGTTGATGCTTCAGGGACAGGGTTGGGAAGATCCAATCCAGTGCAAACAGACTAGATTTGGCTCAGCTGAATGCCATTTCCACGCTTTTTTTTTTTTTTTCTGTTCTTTGTTTTCTCCAGCCTCTCAAATTCATTGATGCTGGCTGCTTCAGGCACCTTCCCCAGTAGCTCATTCAACTGTTCATTCCTCCATATGCCAGTGAATGCATGCAAGGAGGTACCAGCCCACATCAACTCCCAGCCTTGCTCCACCACTGACTCCATCATGGTGCAATTCAGCTCCCTTGGACCAGATCTCCTTTACACAAAAGGCATTATAGCTTACATTTGCAGCAGGAAGAGGAAGCATTAATAGCAAGATTAAGAGATAACATGACTAGAACACAACAATTGTCACAATAGTGAATAGCAGTAAATAAAAAAAAAAAATCAATACTATGGCAAAGTATAGCCCTGGCTTACTTACGCTTTAAGATCAGTTTAGTTTTAAAATAGCATGAGGACTTAGTAAAAAAAAAAAATTTTAAAAAAAAATCCAGTATTTCAATATTCCACATCAACTTCCTTCAAGCTACAATGTATGTCCTATTCTACCACCCTTCTCAGCTTTCTCCATCCATCATTTATCTCCAATCTATTTTTTGTTCTTCATGGCTTCATTTCTCACTTTAATCACTGTCATATTTTTGATCCATCCCTGTTACCCCTTAGCTCACTTTTGCTTCATTATCTGGGTTTAAATGCTAAAAGCATGGAGGGAACAAACTACAACAAGTGAAGTTTTGTTCTAATCCTTCATATCACCATCTAAAACAAATAAGCATTTTTTGAAAGTATAAATGCCATTGTTTTCTTTTTCATCCTTTGCCTTATTCTCCTCATCAGAAAGGTGGAGATGCATCTTCTCTGCTTCATAGAGTTGGAATGTTTAATTATTTATGGTATTTAAAGTACTTTTGACTCTCAAGCAATAGAAGCTACAGGAGCTGAGATTCTTATTACTGCTTTCCATTGCACTTACCCAAAGGCAGCAATGTCTTCTAATGAGATCATACCCAACATTACTCACAGGATCCCAAGAGAGTGTATTAAAAACCTGTATGTCCAAGATCTTGAGGACAATAAATCCTAGTTTAGCTAGAAGCAGAGAGAAAGGAAATCCTATAATACCACAAATACTTGGCAACTGCCAAGCTAATTCCTGATACTCACTATCAACTTCGCCACATTGACTCAAATTGCAAAACACTGCTGATCTGTAGTTTTTTGATGAAACATGTTAGCAACTGCAGGTTTGTTAAGCTTATGCTCACTAAAATATCTAAACCCATGACATATTTCACCTAGTCCCAAGCAGCTTCTTTGCTGGCAAGGAAGAGCAAAAGCAATGCAGAGCTTTGGCGAGGGAGGCAGAGCTGCAACGGGCAGCCAGCCTTCAGCACCTAGGGTGGAGCTGGAGCTCTTCTCAGCACCACCATCCATTCTCGGGGCAACTTCAAACTAGACCTAAAAATCTCTATTTCATCAAGAGATCTTTTCTGAGGGTCTGACACAGATCCAGGAGGTCTGGTTCCAGCAGCTCTTGGACAGCAGAAATGTAAAGCCCAACTGCATTTCAATTCACTCACAGAAATTCAAAAAGGAGATCTCCTAGGTGTGGGTCTCCAAAATTGACAGCCTGGTTCTAAGTTGATCTGGGGGAAGGTGGGCAAAGCAGAGCCACCAGGATTTACAGTAAGGACAAAAAATCTTGGGAGCTCTAGTTCATTCCCAAACAAAATCCAGGAACCTGGAGATCCCAAGAGTACCATCTGGGGCTTCAGTGTCAGAGGTGCCAGAAACCTGGGATTCATAGAGAACTCCTCATATGTAATTTTGAGATCCCATGCCCTCAGACCAGATCATGAATTACAGCAGCCCACAGCTAGAAGCCCTGGAAGCCAGGGGAAGAAATACTGCTGTAACAAATTCACCACAGTTAATTAGTGACTCTTACAGGTACCTCTGAACTTGCAGTATCCCAATATTTGCAGGGAAAGGGAGGGAATTTTGGCATTAAGTTTGGATTTAAAAAGTTTCTGCCTCTGAAGGTACTCCCCCTGCCTGAAAAAGTTTCTTGCACCCTGGAAGCTTGTGATCCTGTCAGACTTCAAAAACTGCACTGCACTGTGCCTGAACACCTGAGTGTTCTCACCTGGGGAGAAAGGGTTTTGAGGGGTTCTGGAAGTCACAGGGCAGTTATTTTCATTAAAAAATTTATAGAGACAAACTGCTCTGCTTTGGGGGATTTTTCTGTCAAGCAGGGACAAATGATGACAGCTGGAGTAGTCCTGGTGTCAAGAGAAGAGCTGGCCACCCTGACTCAATTTCTTCTTTCAGTTCTCACCATTTCCTGGGTTACACTGCCATAGAGCAACGCTGAAAGACTTGTGTGTTGCCACTGCAGAATTAATTACAATGTAAAATAAGGGTGTGTATGTATTTTTTACATGCACACACAGTATATATTTGTTTTTATATAAACAAAGTGTTTTAAAAAATAAAATAAAAAAAAAATTTAGAGGGTATATATGCACTCCATCTCGTCTTCAACCAGGAGACAGGTCTGCATTTCTTTGAAGGTGGAATATAGAAGAGAGAAGCAGCTCCTTACCCCTTTCCTGTCAGACCTGAAATGGCACCAGTTTCCAAACACACTAAATCCATGTATTCCTGAAAACAGGAAAACTCAAAAACCATCCTGGGACAGAAAAAGAAAAGCTGGAGACAACATTCAAGGTGCATCCTTTTTACATCTAGGATGGACCTTGAAGGAAATCAGCTTCTAAGTTAGAAATCCAAACATTACTGCTACACCAGGGGCCAACCCCCAGCACAGAGCAGCTGTTCTCCCTCCTAGGAGTTGTTTCTGGACTAGAAGAAGAGGCACTACTCAGACAGTAGGTGAGGGTTCAGTGGATAAAGTGTCAGGGTTGTCTTAAAACTGCCCATCTTGAGCTGTTGCAATAGCACTGAGGTGCCAGTCCTGAGGGACTTTTATACAATCCTGAGGTTATAGTAGCAAATAACCACCACGTTAAAGTAGTCCGTTTGCAAGGGTCTTTACCTAGGTCTCACCCTTGTTTGTGTACAGCAGTACTGATATTGACACCCTGTTCCCATGCATGATATGCTGCAAATATTACCCATCCTCAAGTGATGTAGATAAAGCAAATCCAGTTGTCTATATGAACTGCCTCTCCAAGTGCCTTGAGCACACTCCTCATGCCCCTCTAACCTCCTGGGGGCTCACTTGGGGATTCCATGTTTCTTCTACTCAACATAGCTTTGATTCTTCTCCAGGCCAGGTTCAGGCCACAGTGAAGCCAACTTCAGCCCCATGGGGTCTCCAGTTTCAAATTTTAAAAAATAAAATAAAAAAAAAAAAATCAGCCCTTAAACACCATTCTTGCTTCCTACAAAACCTGTATGACACAGCCCTGCTCTGGCTTCCTGTTCAGGATGACACCGTGGCAGGACACTATTTCGAAGCCAGGAGGCACTTCTGTACGCAGCCATGTCAATTGTTATATTTATGAAGATGCCAAAGTATATTAAAATACTCAGAGGCTTTGCACTATTAATTTCCACTACTACTGTGCCAGAGGGGCATAAAGCCCCTTTGATCTGATGTGGCAGCATCTTCAACTTACTTTGTGTAGGTGTTAGCACCTTTGTGAGGCACTGCGTACCACGGGAGGGGGTTCATGATCTACATACAGAGCATGCACCCAGAGAGAAGCCTCTCGCCACACTCCTAGTGATATTTGTCTCAGGGGAGAAAGAGAAAAGCTGGAATAAATAAGACACTTAAGCATTATCAACTGACTACACTGTTGGTGTTGCTCTGGGATCTTCTTCCTTTTGTTTATGCTTTATCTTCAGAGCCTGCAAAGCTTCAGGGACTCTCCACCTCCCTGACCATATTCCTCGCACAGGCCTGTCACCACTTCATCCAGAGTCCCGGGGTACTTTAGCAAGACAAAACACAATACCCATTTATCGTTCCTTTTTTCCTAATTAAAGAGATCAGAGGACTCAACAGACCACAGCTGAGCTCCCAGCCCTGGAGCTGAGGCGAGTCGGTAACAAGCTGTGCAGCCCTTCCAGGTGATTCATCTACCCAGGCTGGCCTGGCATGCAGCTAAGGAACTATCCTCTCCAGATCCATCTACCTTCCAGCCTCCCCCCACTGCTAGATTTTTTATTTATATATAAAACACAATTGCCTGAAAGCATATACAGGAGAGAGGGGAGGAAAAAAAATAAGAAGGAAAACCACCACCTCAAACCCAAAATATCAGATACCCAGACACTGAGGAAAGAAAAAGCACTCAGGCAGGGCATCAACTCCCTAAGGGAGGTACTAAGGTTTGAGTTACTGCCAAGATGACATCTGTAGGGAAATAAGCCACCAGATTCAGGGAAAGGACTGCAGGGGCCCAGAGCAATGGGGAGGGGAGGGAGATTAAAAAAAGAGAGAGGGAAATAAATCAAGAAATTAGGCAGCCTGGTTTCTTCATCACTAGCTATTCTGCTTCACAAAATTTACAGGAGTTCTCCACTCCCTATCTCTGCTTAAGCAGTTTCCTAAGTGTCCCAGTACCTGCTTCAAGCCACCTGGCCTGCCATACTGCAGCCCAGCAGATTCTCAGGCAGAAAGGTTTTGCTGCCCATTGGCTCAGAGAAGAAGAGACATCTTCTCTAGGTATTATGGGTTCCCTCACTTCTTCCCTCTACCTAGAGGGTCCCCAGTCCCCTCATAAAGAATTAATCTCATACACATTCCAGCTTTCAAAGCAAGGCATCTTCCCAAGCATCCCTTTGGTAACATCCATCCTGTCTCCCTTGTACCTTCAAGCCCACTAGTGTGAAGAGGGGATATGTCC
Source organism: Regulus satrapa (assembly GCA_013396955.1). Classification (NCBI taxonomy): domain Eukaryota; kingdom Metazoa; phylum Chordata; class Aves; order Passeriformes; family Regulidae; genus Regulus; species Regulus satrapa. The sequence goes on from VWZN01000791.1 coordinate 508,239, forward strand.
CATGCCAATAGAGATGTGAAAAGAAGAGGTTGATGTTTCTCCAGATGGCTTCAGACTTGTCACAGCAGGGAGAGAACCGTGCCTGAAAAACCTGGCCCTGGCAATAACCATCATCTCCTGGATTGGTAGTGCAGGACAGCTGGAGCATCTGGAGCTGAATACCTGATGTGAGATGACAGGAATGCGGAGCAGCAGTCACACACGGCAAACATGGAGGCAGTAAGAACCACAAGCTCCCTCTGGGACTGCAATGACTTGTTCAGCAGACAACACATTTAGAACAAGAGCAGTGGAAAAGGTGCATGTACCAAAGAGTCAAGAGAGCAGGGTAATGAAGAATCAAACCATCTGACCACAGCTTACAATGAACAGCATCAAAGCAAGACAACGTGTGAAAGAAGAGCAAGGTCTAGGGAAGGTTCTGCAGCATAAAACATACTGGGCACCTGCCTGCCTACAGACAAGAAGACTTCACTTGACAAGAAGACTTTACCGTCCCCAACCCAGGACGAACACTAGTGGCAGTTCTAATCCTTGTTTCACAGAGCCCTCTAAAGGGCCATCTCCCTAAACATCATGCCTGAAAATTCAGATGACCACCAGACAACTGTACTTTGTACATGTGAAATCCTTGTGCCTGTGAAACCTGTACCTGTTTTCCAGCACCCGAAGGAAGCAAAGGAAAGTCCTCATCTTTTCCCTAGTGTTTGCTGTGTTCCAAGGAGACAACACTCTGCCATTACAGAAAATACCATCTGATGCAGAAACATCACCTAGAGATAGCCCCTTTTTTAATATATATAAATCCCTCACTAGATTTTTGGTTCTGATTGGCCTCATCCCAGCCAGATGTCAGCACAGCTGACACAGAAGTCTGCTGCAAGCAGACAACTGGTGGGACAAGGGTTTCAGTTGAATGACTGAGCCCATGTACCCTTTTCCTACAAAAGTTTCAGCCAGAAGGGGACTAAAAGGACTGCCCCATAATCACAGTCTCGGAGCAACCGATAGATGTGCTAAGAATAAAGCAGATAGTTCTTGCAGATAGACCTGCATCATAGAGAGAGGGACGAAAGAGACACTTCACCTTTTCTTGTCCTTGGGTGCTTCCCACTCCCCAAAAAGCCCATCAGCCTGCACCCTTCCTATAGCAATGCACACCTTTCCAAGGAGGTGGGTGGCCATGCACAGTTAGGTGCAGGCAGACCCTCCACTCCATCACAGGCTGACATCCATGCCAGGTGCAATGCACACACCTATATACCCATGAACAGTGATCAGATAAAGTGGATAAAAGCTAAGGGAAAGGAAAGAGCAGAGCCAAGAAAGGGAAGACAAGAAGAAAAGTAAGAAGTAAGAGGGACAGTGAAAAGAAGATATATTAATGGGAGAGAAAGTGGATAGGGAGTTACTTTGGTAGCTAAAAATCTCCCAACGTTTACAGCAAGTGATGCATGAAATACACTGTCAGAAACATGATGCCCAGAACCTATTGCTGGTAAATATTTAATCTGATTGGCAGAGAGCCGTTAAAACCTCAGAGTCTGGATCTCAAGCTTTGACAGAGCAACAGGTAAAGTAAATACATCAACATGTAGTGATTCACCGTGGGTGTCACCAGTCTTTCCAACCTGCAGCACTTGGCAGAGAAAAATGTTGTCAATGGATATTAGCAACATTAGAAATGGGCCAGAGAAAAGGTGCTGTTTATGGACTTTGGCTGCCACTGTAGCCTAGAGAAAAGGGGAAGGTGGATATGCCAATTGTCTTCTTCAGAAATTAGAACACACATGCTGCCGCAAAGATCTCGCACAATGCAGCTCATGTCCCTCAAGCACAAGAAAGTCATGCATAAGCGTGGCACATCAAATCTGCAATTCTACTGGTTCATACTTCCCTGCATGCAATCCCTGAAGCCAATCTGCAAGCAGACCAAAGGCTGCCTCTAGCAATCAGCTTCCACCGCCTGTTGAGGATGAAACAGGTCAGAACGTCCTGCACACGTGTCCTAATGCCAGCACCAAGAATGAAGCAGGGCAGCTGCGGTACAGGCAGGTGCACAGCCCTTTGGGGTAGGAAACCTGATTAGCTGCTACTGCAGCATCATGAGGGGACACAGGGCAGCCACCTGCTAACAGGGGCTTGCACACGCGTATGTTTACACACCCTGTGCAGTCTCCCACTTTGCTGACTCTACCCATAAAACTTTCAGAGCCACTGCTGTCCATACCAGCTCTGGTGTCCCTGAGCCAGCAGCTGAGCCGAGTCTATGTTCCCAAACAGTGGCTTCTTGGAGTTTTGCAAAGGAGGAGGATTGTGTTTAGACAAAGCCTTCTCAGTTTAAAAGTACAACTCCATTCTGATTTAGAGGCAGACCTGGCTACTCAGAGGTAGTCTGGGGAAAGAAGCAGACTTCCTTTTTTTCTTCTTCTTTTTTTTTTTAAAATTGCTCAAATCCATTTATTTTTAGAATGAAGGTATTTAGAGGGTTGTCTATTTAGGTATAATGTAACATTTTACATTTTCCAAAACTAACAAAAGTTTAAATATTCTGCTCTGCCATAGTGAGTTGCAGACCGAGTTCCTCACCACCATCCAATATTCCAGCAACAGAACAGCTCTTCCTAAGAATTCTGCAGGTCCAGGGCATGTGGCTGACTCGGTGCACTGGCACTGACAACTTACAAACTACAGGAGCCAAGTAGCTACCTTTCAAAAAAAAAAAATATATATAAATAAATGCATAAGAAGTGGAAATCCATGACAGAAATCTAGGGAAAAATCAATATGCTCCATACTTGTTTAAGAGGACATGGGATTTTACTGTGTCCAAAACCCCACATCACATAAAATATCTGCAAATCTAACACTGGTTGCAGAGCATTGGAAATCTTGGGATGAGGGCTTCACAGATAAGACAGCACTGAGACCTTCTCTAGGCACAGATCTTGCAGATCTTCTGAGAGATTCACCAGCATAAATCTCCCATCATATTTCCCTTTCTGTATTTTTGGCTGCTTTACTGTCCCTGTTGCAGCTGTTCAAGGAGCTGACTTCATCAGAATATGCTTTGTGAAGTACTTTTCTGCTCTGTATGGTGCTTTTGCTTGCTTCCTTTCTTTCAGTAAGTGCCAAACCACTGAAGAATGCCAAGGCTAGAGCTCTAAAAGCTAAGACCAAGTAAAGAGTAAGTATGGTTCTGTGGCATCATCACTGAAAAGTGACACCTCACAAGGACAAAAGAAAGTGTGTCTTTTGAATACAGCTGTACAGTGTTCATCATCCCAGCTCACAGCAGCACAAGTAGGCTGAGTGATTTGCTCATGGGCTCTGACAAATCCCGCTACTACTTAAGACTTGTCCAAGCCCAGCTTGCCAGGCTCATGAGAAGGTACTTTGGGCAGCTGGGAAGCCAGAAGGAGACCTGTGCCTGCATTTCAGCCACTACAGCTACCTTTCATTTCATTCCACACTACCTTCAACCAGCAGTGAAGGTGGGCTTGCCACTAAACTGCTGCAGGAAAAAACTGCTGGGAAAAGGGAACAAAATTACTTTACTGATCACAGGTCTTGATTAACTAAATAAAAGTCAATTCATGGAAAAGTCAGATAGGAGGACTCTGATGACCTGCCTCCTATCTTTACCTTAAGTTGAATCTTCCCTGTAGCCCAGGACAGCAAAGCCCTACACTTGCACACATTGCTTCAGCCTTTGCCTTAAAAAGTGCCCTTACAAATTTGCAGCAAGAACCCATTGCTCTGATGCTGGGCTCCTGTCACTCTTCGAAATTCCTCTTAAAATTGCCCAGGAACTAGCTGTGGCACCAGGAGACAGTCACTGTCCTCCAGGGAACTATGTTGAAGCACTTATTTTACAAATGGCCCTCCAAACAGGTATCACAAAAGAACACATTTAGGATGCTCTTCACATCACAGCTGACACAGCTATTCACCCAGAGAGACTGGAGCCACCAGCTGAGATACTGCACCAGCTAATGGCTCTGTTTCTTATCCTCACCTCTCCCTTTCACTTGGAAATGCACTCGGTCTTAAAAGCAGATCAGGAAATTAACATTTCCAGGTATAAAATACTTCCATCTATGAAATAGCCTAGAACGTGAAAGAGGCCTTTATATGAAAAACATGCAGAATTTTTTTAATTGGATGAGAAATTTTGTGATAAGAGCTCTCGTTTCAAATTTTCTCATGCCTGTCAAAATGAGGAGATCTAGAACTGCATACTTTTTAAAAACTAATTAGCTTATTTTATTCCTCAAAAAAAAAATTTATATCAAAGGGGCAAAAAAACCCATTTAATCCACACTTTGTTGGAATGAACTCATCATTGCACTTTTTGTAAGAAGTGTACATTTCATCCATAGTCCCTCCCTGCAAAAAACAGCATTCAAACAGATCTACAATCAAAGAAAATATAAACAGAAACATTAATAAACATGTTGATATACACAATAGGAACAAAAAGCCTGCCAAAAAAAAAACCACCATAAAACACCATTGTTCAGAACCTCAAGAAGATTTTAGAAGCTACAAAATCACATGAAAATTTACTGAATCAAGATCAGTTTTCCAATGCCCATGTTATGTGATAAACAAGTGTCTAATGTCATCCCTGGCTATCTACATTCATAACAATACCCCCGCCCCTCCTGGCCTCCTTTTCATCCTTCTTCATACAGGTCCTGCTCTTCCCAGCCTCAGCCAAGGGCCCACTTTCCTCTAGATCTGCCCTTAACGACTAAACGGAATAATTGGCCCCTGTCCTCTCTTTTTAACAGTCCTTTACAGAATTGCTGTTTGGTTTCCACCCACAGTTATCTTTCCTCTAGACTGAACATGTCTGGCTCTCTCAGCATTTCTTACCACGTATTTTAGTGTCTACTGTCATCCACCCTATCCCTGTGCTTGTTCCTGCTCCAACCTGCAAACTTTCTTGAAAACACTACACTCTGACATGAATATAAAGCTACACATTCACAGACACAAAGGGGAGAAATTATCTATGGGTCCTGCAAATCAGAGGGGGAGGACTTCTGTAGGGACACCACACCCTTTTCCTCCTCCCCAGGAGAATTCTGGGCACTACTTGCAGCAAAGCTTCAGAAGTCTACCATCACTTCCCTGGAAACAGTACTTTAGCCTCTGCCACATTTCACAGCAGGAACTGTGCTGCCTATTCAGCGCTTTCTTTTGTTCATTTGCTACTATTGTTTGGCTACAGCTACTTCTCAGTCTTTGGTTAGGCTCCTACACAACTCCAGTAGCAGTGCAGAGCAGGCACCTGACCAACAACCACTCCAACAGCACTAAACAATCCCTCATTCTATTTCTCTCCCTTCTCTGTTTACATTCTTAAGCACACACTTTAAGGCAGTCATCACATCTCTCTTTCAATTGTCATTTGGCCAAGCTAAATGTAATTAGTTACTTTAATCTTCCCTCTTAGATCAATCCCTCTAGCATCTTAATCATTTCTGTTGCTCCCCTGAATTTGTTCTTATGTGCTGCCATCTTTGGGGCACTAAGTTGTCCAGAATTTAGACTAGGTACATTCAGATCAGGCCCATGAAGAATCATGACTAGAAACACACAGAAAATGTTTCTTTGCTTCAAGACACAACAGTTCTGTTTATGCAATCCAGAAATCACATCAGCCTCTTTGCTGCCGCATTTTGCTGTGAGCGCATATCTCATTTGCTAACCAAAGTAACCCCAGTGTCATTTCTAGCATTACGCTTTCCAGGGGTGTACCTCTCATCTCTGCTTTCTTTCCAAGCACAGTCTGATTTTAACTCCTACTATTCAATTTACTATCCACTCTGTTAATCCCCAAATCCTATTCTGAGGTATGACTGCTTAGCTTGCTATGTATCTCAAATCTCTTTGATTTCCAGTGGAAATACTCTCACAAAGCAAAGGTATGGGGTTTGCCATCAGAGTAAACTCAAGACACATCTCTAAATTCACAAGACAATATGGATCCTTCACAAACATATCCCCTTTCTCAGTCCCTCACCAAAAACTGCCGAAAGGCTTTCAAGGGCTTTAGTTTTTTTTGATGGTGACCAATGCCAGGATGCTGTGTGACAGCTTTGCTGCTCTCAGAAAAAGCAGTGGGCCCTGGAGACCAAGGCAAGGCCCTGTGACACCAACTGGGAGAACTGAGCAGGTGCTGCTTAAGCATCACTCCAAGTTACATTTCTGTATACTGCCTTTCCCTGTGCAAACCCCCAAAGTGGGCATGGCACCTTCCCAATAGTCTGATCATCAGCTTCCTCCAAACAACAGTGCCTAAGCCTTCCTTCCTCCTTTGTTCCAAAGAAGGGGGAGGTGGGAGGCTACTTCAAAACATTTCTGTGAGACATCACATTTGTGCAAAGCGCTGCCGGAGCAGTGAGTAGTCATAGAAGCAGGACCTGGGTGCAAAGAGTATTTTTAAGGATGCAAAAGGAGAAAAAGCCTTTCCCTCCTCCAAAACTTTCCTTCTGAAATCTCCTTCAAAACTCTTCCCCCACTCCTCCAGCTCCCAGACACCAGCACCTCCAACAGCTTCCAAAATATTCAAAGGNAAACTGTAACTTATAGAATGAAGTCCAGTTGGGCTTGTCCAGACTGTAGGAGAAGAAAAGAAGATGGAACAACAAGGGAGAGTTGGGGGTGAGTGGTGGGGAGCCTGCCCTGGGGTAGCACTGACTCACTGTTCATGGCTGCTTAGCTCCATGGAGGAGATGCTTCTCAGCCCAGTTCTGCTTCTGATAGCCACAAGGCAGCTGTGGCTCAGAAGTGTCTAAATGAAGTGGGAGGGTCCTTGGCACTTTATCTCTGACTATGCCTGCTCCTCCTCTGCTCTGGGACCCAGATGAAGAGGGCACATCTACCACACCAAGTGGGTTGTAGCATCAGCTTCCCTCTTCAAAGAAAAGAAGCCCAAACTAAAGCAACAGCTACTCCCTCCCACCCTGTCCCATGAATATGTACTGCCAGTATGGGTAAATGTGTCAGTTCTCTTAGTCCTTCAAGATCTGAGTTTTAGCAGTACCAGAATGCAATTTACACCCAGTGAAAGTCCAACAAGGTACATAAATCTCTCTTCTAGCTACAGTCCATTCTCACAACCCCTGTTAGCCCACTTTCTCCTCACCAGCATCAAGAGGTTTTCTGATTAACTTTAAGACTCAAAAGGGACACAACTCAAGTCACTGAAAAGCCACAACATGTGTGAATTGGTTGAATTCATAATAGTTGTTAGCACCATGACAAAGATCTTTATAACAAAAGCTGTCTCAGCAGAGAGAGAAAACAAAGTGGGCTGCATACAAATATGTCCTTTGTATGTTCAGAAAACATGAGATGGCACAGATGCACACATACATCTTTCCCACACTTTGCACTTACTTGAAGCACAAGGGTCCTGCAGGAGGCCAGTGTGCTTCTACTTGAAAAGAAAGACCAGACTTATGCATCTATCTAAAGTAGAGGCGTTCCATCCAAACCACCTGACCATATCTCAGGGCCCAGACCAAGGATGGCTGCCCTCTGCCAAATGCTGATCAGCGTGTACTAGACCAGCTCAACCAGGACCGAGGTGGTCAGCTTGGCTTCACCTAACTGGGAGCTGACTATGGCCAAGAGAAAGCTTAGTGTGGCTCTTACCTTCCCAGTCTAGCACATGAGAAGATCATTCCAAATGACATCTTCTCCAAGCCCTTCAATTTTGGTCTGAGGAACTCCATCCATTCAGTGCACCACAAGTTCTGGTGCTATTGTCCAGTATGTTCTTCTGCTTATTGGTATGAATGTTTCATGTCTCATTAGCAGTTATGAGTGGCACATCTTAACATCATCCTCCTGAGCTTGCCTTCTCTTTACATTGCTATTCTAATCTTTAATGGAACATATGATCTCCAGGTGATTTTATCCAAGTTCTGTGTTTCCTTGGCTAGTGTAATAAATGTGGCATTTCAGTAAAGCCAAGGTTCAAGATGAATCTTTTGCATATGAACTCTTTAAACGCCAAGGCTTCAACTAAATAACACAGATTTGTCCTGTGCAGGAGGAGCACTGGACCAAATATTGTCTTCTTGCCACAATATTTAGACATCCTATAAGAAAATCAGCAATTTTAAAGAGAATTGAAGACTTAAATGCTTTTTTTGGTCTCCCTCTGGAGAGTAAAATCAATCCCTCCCTCTGACAGTAAAATCAAGTCCTATGATTTTTTCCATCAAGTTCATCCTGCAACTTAAAAACCATTTTATATTACTCTTTCAAAGTAGTTCAGATTATGAGAAAACACAATTATTTTGCTTTAAAAGTCTCAAATTTTGTTCAAATGGAAATTTCAACTATGCCACATACAGTAATTTTAAGAAGTTCTACTAGAGAGCTTTGATTTTTCTCCCCCAGGCACAGTACATGAGGATTTGGGGGAGCAAACCAAACACAACTTAATCTCATCCCAAATCTGAATGTCAACTAGATTCTACATCTACTCCTGTTTCATGCCGCAGGAAAAGCAATACATTACACATTCAAGAAAACACCTGGAAACTTGCATGGAAAAGAAGTATTTAAGAATCTGTTGCATCCTTATAATCATGTTATTTAACATTTGAGAAACAAGGAAATCATCAAACACAAGGACAAAAAAATAGCACATTTTGTATTAACATGAAACATTAATGCAGCATTTATTGCAGCCACTAAAAGACCAGCTTAGTACCTAAATAACTCTTTATGATGTTCCTCCAGTGACAAAAAGTGAACAAGTTTATAAACAAAAATACTTCAAAAATTAGGCTGATTCAAATAAATATTAGAAGCCCTTGCATCTCATACCATAGAGCAGACATCCAAAGTCTGATGCTGAATCCACAACCAATGCCAAGATTCCCCGTTTCAAAGGGACAGTGGAGCCAGTCTCTGGGCTGCAGCTGCACCCTTGTACAGGTACACATTGCAATTTGTCCTGCCAGTTGCCAAACTACACTATCACAGAAGACTGTCACTTCAGAGGACACACAGATTTTTTCATTACCCTGTCCACATAAAAGAATATGGACTGTCAGGGCAAACCTTCTCTCTAATTTTCTGTTTTGTTTGATTTTTATGCTTCATCATGCAAGCAGTATTTTCTTAGGAAATATCCAAGTGCCTTGATGAAGATGGGCAATGCTTCTAAATGCACACAGGAAAAAAAAATGTACAACGACAACTAATAAAATGTCATTCTTAAACTAGCTCCCTCCTGGGACACAGGGGTGATAAAAGCAGCAAGCCCTGACCATCTCTCCTTAGCCTGTAACATCCAGAGAAACAGGTGTCTGTGGGGTGCCACAGACCAGCCCTATACCTGGTCATTTCAACAGACCTCATGTACTAATTTGCCACTGTCTGGTTTGAAAGCAAGGTCTGAGAAATCCATAAATCGTGGCTCAGCTCACCTAATGGGACATTGGTGTTACTTGCAAATTCAAATCACATTTGAGAACCGTTAACACTGGACACAGACTAAGGAATCTCCAGGCCTTCGTGTTCAAAAACAGATGGACTATCAGGTACCCAGTTTTCTTACAGAGGAAAAACACAAGACAGAGGACCAGGCATTAGGAGATTTCAGACTCCTCATGGAACATGACTTTTCCAAACCAGATGGTGAAAGAGTAATAATTTAATACACCTCTCACTCTTTCTAGCTTCCAACTCAGTACATCCTTAAAATGCATACATGCAGAATGAAAGATATAATTAAAAGCTTTCAGAAAGCTTATCAATTTAGGCTACCTTTGTAGTCAATAGGGATTAGCTTTTCTAGAGGGCAAGCTGGAGCACATCCATGGGACTCCTGCTCTACACTGCCCTTCGAAGAACCCGGTCTTTCTCCACTGAGTCCCTGGAGCTCTTCTGGAAACAAGTCTCCCACAGCCAGTGTTCACTCCTGGGAAAACTCCCCCTTCCAGATAAAAGAAGTCAAACATCTCACCAAGCTTATAAAAGCAAATGTATAATGAATGACGAGAGGGGATATACCAAGGGATATGAATCGCAGGAATGAAAATCCCAAGTGATTTTAAAGATCAGGAGACAATTGTAAAGAGCTACCTACATGTTATAGGAAATGATAAAATTTTTCATTGGAGCAGTAACTCTGGTTTCCTGTCACACAGTCCATAGTTCTCATTCCTCATCCTTCATTTAAGAGCACTTGCTTGAGGATCAGGTCCTTTTTGTTTCCCAGGAATTCACATCCTCTCGTCACTTTATTCCCCACCTGGAATCAGCACTGGCGCTCAATGCTAAATGAAACATTTTGTTGTCATGTCAACAGGAAAAAACAAATCCATCCAAAGCAGAACAAGAACAAACCTGCACTGAATAATTTGGAGGAAGAATTAGCTCCCATGTCTCCCATGTCTCAGAGGACTTTACTGCCTCTGGGCTACAGAGCCTGTGCCTCCATTTCATTCATGCTGAAATCATTTCTCTTTTTATAAGTAATTACTTTGTATTGGGCCAAAGAAACAAACTACCTCCACAGCCCAGTCGTTAGAGCACTCCCTCTCCAGCACAATGAATAGGCATTTATATAAAGCAGAACCATTCCAACTGGAAAAGTTCCAACTGAGAAAGTATTACTGCAGAGGACCCAGTAGTCTGAGCCCTCGTCTTGGCTAGGACAACCTCAGGGACAAGTCCCCACTTCGAAGTATGCAGAATAAGGATGCGTCACACTAAACCCTGTTAGATTTCTGCCTACCAGGCTGCTAGCTATTATTTTCTCTGATTTTTCATTAAAACACATCAAACACTCTATAATTAAGCTCAGTGCAGAACTAGCAAAACCTCGGATTTTTTTTTTTTTTTTTTTTTTTTTTTTTTTTTTTTTTTTTTTTTTTTGNAAAAAAAAAAGACTATTAAGGCAATGCATGTCATTAAGCAGCTCTCATCTCCTATGCATCTCCTGGTTTCTGTAAGTTATTATGCCCTCCAGTAAGAGAAAAGGCCACTGCACAGAAAGGGTCGATCAAGTATGATACCCTCTGTGACATCCAGCTGCTTCTTCAGACAGCTCCAAGGTATAGGCACTCAGTTCCTGCAAAGTTCTCTGAGTGAGAAGTTCAGAGAGCCTTGGAGCCCCTTTACTCTGCATAGAAATGGTACAAATGAAAAATGG
>VWZN01000791.1:529286-591824 GCA_013396955.1 Regulus satrapa
TTTTTTTTTTTTTTTTTTTTTTTTTTTTTTTTCTTTCCTGGAGCCCTAGTGGAGGAGGTTGTGTTTAATGCAACTGGAGGTCGGTGCCGTTCTTCTGTGAAGCATGATTATCCTCAAAGCGTCCCCTTCCTGAAGGGAAAAATAAGCATCAATTTTGTATTAGAGGGATCTGAAGGGGATAGAAAACGCTCCCCAACAAAGACATTAATATATTGAGAGAAAAGGAAGGCAAAACGCATTTCCCAATAGTGTACACAAGCGGAATTTTAAAAAAAAATTAAAAATANCCGGGCCCAGCCCCCGAGGGCTGGCAAGGGCCGTGCCCACCCCTCTGCAGTGCTGCCGGCACCGCTGCCCGCCGCGCTCGGCTCCACGGGCAGCGCGGGGCGCGCTGGGCGCACACACACGCACACGCACCGCCACGGGGGTGGGGGGCTCCGGGGGGCTGCTTCACCTGCCACGAGGCCGGGTAGCACTACGCGACCCCCGCCTCCTTCGCCCCCGGCAATACAGCCCGCGGCTCTCCGGGTTTGCTTGGGCTTTTTTTTTTTTTTTTTTTTTTTTTTTTTTTTTTTTTTTTTTTTTTTTTTTTTTTTTTTTTTTNTTTCTTTTTTTTTTTCCTAGGGGTGGGTGGATGGCTGGGAGTGTCCCCACCACCACCTCCTCCAGCACAGCCGGACAGGGCTTACAGCTATGCAGGCATTTATTTAATGAAGCCATAGATATTTATTTCTTTTCCCCTCCTTTCTCGCTCGGTAAAAGATTCACACTTAGAGCTGTCATTAAATCCAGACCCACATACATACCAGCAAATCCTGCTTCAAGCACTCGGGCTGCTTTGAGTAGCTACTGCCCCCCTCTCTGCCTGTAAGGCTGATCCGCCCCAGACATGCTCAACTTCTTCATCTCTTCTCTGGTGCTGCCCGGGTGGGAGATGCGGGGCGGGGAGGGGGAAGTGCTCAGAGCATCACCCTAAAAATACATCTTAAAATTTTTTTCTCTGCAATATAAAAGCTCCGAGAACGCTTCCCGGAGGCGGGGAAAGCATAGGAAGGTGAATTAATAACGCAGCTTAATAATTAATAATAATTAAATATACTAGCGGGAAATGGTGGGGAGGGGGANGACCCGGGGCCAGTGCCAGCACCGGGGCCGGGGCCGGGCCGAGCCGCCGCCGCAGCCCCGCGGGGACCGCCCGAGGCCCCCTGCGCCCTGCACCCTCTTGCACCGCGACCCGCATGTTTGGAAGCAACCGAGAGAAGGAACGCTTAAAAAAAATATTAACAATAACCATAAAATAGTAATAATGAGAAGAAAGGAACAGGCACCCAGCCAGCAGGCAGGCAGCAGAATTGAATCTGAATGAAAAAAAAAAGCAGTGAGAGCAGAGATAACGCTAATATCCAAAGTTGATACTCCACAATTAAACCCAGTGCTTTAATTGTTATTCTCAGAGCCCCTTGTAAGCTAAGAAATGTGAAATCAGCCTGAACAGAAAGGAACACGTGTCTCCATCCTCATCCTCCCCAGCCCTGCCCATGGTGCACCCGTACTGCCCATGGTGCTCTCAGCCTCACCACAGCAGGGCAATCTGCTCTAGGGTCACAGATCCATCCCTGTCCCCTCCTGTGCCATGGGTGGCCTGAGCAGAGCGTGCCCATCTACCCTTCTCAGCACCGGAGAATGGCCCTAAGGTAAGTCTTGCCCCCTACCAGGAAAAGCCAGAGTGGGTTACAAAGCAGACCCCTTCCAGGTGGAAGTGTCAAGTGGTCACATGGTCTGCTTCACTGCTAATGCAGACTGCATGGTCTAGCCTTTGCATCCCTCTCACTGAAAGAACCCTTCAAAGAAATACACAATTGCTTGGACCTACCTAGCATGCTCTATATCCAGGAGCAGTGAGGAATATGATGCTCAAAAGACAGGCAAGGAGGGCTGGATCCCACATGCCAGAGAACTGTGTTCAGCGAGCAGACAAGCACATAATGCTGGACCTTTGTTGCAGGTATGTATTTGTAGGAAAAAACATGCATATGGCCAAGGTTTCTGAGGGAGGAAAGCCTCCTAAAAGAAACACAGCAGCTGTGGACTTTCTCTTAATCCCCAGGTCCTGTCTCAGTTTGTACCTCAGGTCGATGCACATGGTGCAAATAGAGTTTGCTGGTCTGTAGGGAAGGTTATGGACAGCAGTGTGGCTGCAGCACTGTGTGCATATATATCAATATGCCATCTGGAGCTTGAATGAATTTCTGTTTTCATGTGTAGTGTGTGTACAGTGATATTTTTCATGTAGCTGCAGTGACCACAAGCAATACCAATCTGTGCTTGAGCTCTTTGACAAAAGCGGACACCAATATTTTCATTTTGACGGCCTGGATCTTCCTGAGGGTGCTGGTAAGGGCTGTTCTCCTGTTAGAAAGATTTTCCTATCATTTTTAGGCAGGCTTAAAAAAAGTGACTCTCATATTTTTCATTCTAATTTCAGTAAAAATGGAAGATATATTAGCCAAAGCCAAAAGTAATCTGAAATTATCTCAGAACAGTTGGAGGAAAGAACTGTAGAGTGATACTTACATACAGAAGCTGCTAATAGCTGAAGAGATTAGTCATTTGACTTTGCCATTCCTTTCACTGATAATAGTGATACAGGAATAGCAGATATTATTTGGCCAAGGGATGTTTTTTCCTTTCTGTATGGCAAGAAGGGACAAACTATGACTGTGCAAGTCCTCCCTGCATTCTTCAGGATGAAACAAGCAGATAAGAAGCTTGACCAAAACAAAAAGGGAATGGGTTTCATCCAGTATATTATTTAGAAACACAAAATGGAGGGTTAAGAAGTATCTCTAGAAACCATTTCTGAGAAAGGGCTGCAATCATTTTAAGCAAGTCAGCAATATTTAAGGTTATAATTCTCTGTGATGTTAAGATGAAGGAATTCATCAAGTATTTTTCTTAATAGAACTACACAACTCCACAGTTACATGGTACATGAAAGCCTTGTTTACTTTTAAGGAGGAGACTAGTTGCCTTTCTGCTTGATAGATATCTATGCACATCTTACATAAACATAATACATATGTATGTTTATATTTCTTTCCTAAATAAATCATAAGGGCTACATTCCCTATAGTGATTAGGGACCTGAGTGCCCAATTCAACCTTTTTTTCCAGACAAAATGGGTGCATTCCCCTTTACCAAAGAAATAAGGCATATAAAAATGCCAATTGCTTCAGAATTATCTTCTCAAGATTTTGCACAGCATCTAACCCCCAAGTTATTTTTATATTAAGATGTAATAGTTATTGTAAAGAATGCATGTGAAGGTTGGCACCAAATAAAAAATCTGTAGCATTGCAGTACTGTGGCAGGGTTTACTCTCACTAGCTGGGGTAGGCTTTTTTTTTTTTTCTCCAATCAACTAAGATGAATGAACTGCATAAAATGAAACAAATAGCATCTCTGATAGGAAACAGTTTTTCAAGCATCTCTCCAATTCAAAAACACTTACATGTTATTTGTAAGAAAAAATGGAGGGATTTATTTTAAACAGGGCATGTTTATTATAAATTAAGGGCTATATTATTTTTGTCCTGCCTAAGATAAAAGAATGTGTATGAAAGTTCTTATATCAAAAGCAACCAGGGCTGGATGTGACAGTGACGATGTTGGGGAGGATGCAATCCAGCAGAGCCATTCTGTCACAACAGAACAGCCTCTGCCAGCACTGATGGGGACCAAAGGCCCTACAGTAGCTTTAACCCTTAATCAATGCCCCACTGACTTAATAAAATCAGAGCTTATTTCCAGGCCTGTAGACAAATGGCGTCTGATGCTAAGGAAGAAGACTGATACTTAGGTGTCAGGTCCTCTGTTCAAAAGACACACTTGCATGAGTAGAAAAAAAGCCATGTCTATGGAAAACAATTTCTTATAATCAATGAAATGGATCAATTGTTCTGGATAATTCACACCATAAAAGGGTTTTTCATAGTAGCATTCCTTTGCACATGGGCTGCAGAGCATGGTAACTGAGACTCCAGCTGCTTTTATACTGTGCTTTGTGCCCTGCTCTACTCAGCCAGTCTGATTAGAAAGTGTTTGAATACATGTGTGTCCATGTCCTGATGTTCAGATACCAGACCTATGTAAGTTTTGAAAGATCACCATAACATTAGATACACAGGTCCACAAACAAATATGTCATATAATGATGCATAAAGAACAGCATGGAAGAAATTTTATCATCTAATTAAAGGGAAAAGCAAATGGGAAAAACAAGCATACAAATCTGACAACGGCACAACCACCTTGCTGAAGGACTCAGTTAAATTTTGGCATGAAACCTGTTTTCCTTTCTTTTGCATGTGGTTCAGGACCAAGAGATGCTAGAGCAAGATTGACCCAGAAGCTACTGGGTGGGGAGATCTCATCAGTCTTCTGCAAGGACACCTGGGCACAAGGATACTGATCACTTTGTTTGCTACTTGGAGGATACTCATCCTGCCAGCAGCCCAGCAGAAGGGAATTGTGAACACTGTTGTGGTTGCTTTGAAGTGTTACACGTGTTGTCTCAGCTGTCATACCAGGACACTTAGCTGAGCTCTCATAATGCTACATTGATATAGTTGCAGCATCCCCTACTGTCTCTGCCATGGTCAGTCTGCCCCCAGAAATCCTAACAACTAGCAGACTGTTTTTTTGTCATGAAGAATCAAAAACAATGTGAAGTAGATTAAAGGAGAAATAGCTTTCTCTGTGTCTTTATAGACTTGTTTTATTCTTTTGAGTATGGAATGTCAGGCTCACTGAAATTGGTTTTCCTGGATGGTCATTTATGTATGAAATACAGGCACATTAAACTAAAAAACTGGGGAGTTTGTTCTTTCAAATGGAAATATGTTATTTTTGAACTGCAGAAGTACAGAAAGGATTTCAAACTGACACTGTCACTTTTCTAAGATGATACATGGCTCTTCTACCTATAGCACTACCCAGACTGAAGAACCTGTCTGTCGAAAGGCACCACATCTATCTAATAATAAATAGTAATTATCATCAAATGCTGTACTGTGTTGCATCAAAGCATGGAACATTAGCCAGACACCATCCCTTTTACCCTGCCATTCAGAAGCAGAAGGGAAAAGCTGAAGCACTCACTGCCCTGCATCACTCTGAGAAAGATGGCTTTCTTCTCCACCTCTGGTATGCAAAGATCATTCCAGTGGCTGGAGATTTTGTCCCATTTCACTGGTCTTAACAAGATACAGCTTCCTGACACACTTGAATGAATGGGAAACCACAACCCTCCCGGCAGTCATGTCTATCCTGTTCCAACCCTAACAAGACAAACAGATTATGTGGGTTGGTTTTTTTTTTTCTAAAATCAACTTTCTGGTTTATGAATATCTTATTGGTTCTCTCCAGATTCAAGTGATGACTCTCTTCACTGGAAGAGCTGCAAAATGGATTAGGCAGATTGCCTTCATGGTTTAAAGGAAACTGAAAAACTGCTTTCAGTAAAAGATAAAGTGTGGCTTTTGCCAGTTTATCGTGATGAAATGCTAAAGAAGAGTTTTTCAGGAAAATACCTGCATTCACGTATTCTTCATACACAGCATACAGCAGCCAGAAAAATCACCCTTATGTCTGAAAGCTGTCTTTAATGTTCTAGCAGACGATCCATCAGAGCATTCAAAACTAAATTAAAATCCCAAGGAGGAATAGGGGATTTAATTCTAGGATTAAGCTTTGAAGTTGCTCCCAGGAAATAAGTTATTATTGGATGAGAACCAACACACCAATTATCTAGTTTATTGCTCATGCTACTGAGAGCTGCTGCAAACACCCTCAGGGATCCGTTTTACCTAGATGGCCTCATCTTTAACACAATATCCATATAAAGGCAAAAGCTCAACTAGTAACATGGCAAGAAACTTCCCAGCCCCCAGTATTAAAAGAGACACTGCCCACTATAAATATACAGGGCAATAAGTTTCAGTCACTTAAGTTCCCTGGCTTTTGTCTTTTAGCTTGCTTTGTTGTAGAGAATAGAACAGTTAATAACATGCCACTTCTTTGTTCCGTGTGTTACAGTTGGGGCAAAGTTCTCAGTATTGGTGCTATCATAAATAAGCACATTTTTCTTACACAGAAGGCCTTCATGCTAGTGAAGTGGCTGGTAAGCCCTACTCCATTTCAATAGCTTCTATACAAAACAATGGGCCATTTCCAGCTTTTTACTTGCTATTCCATAGATTTCTTAAGACTACCCAGAATATCTCAACTTCACTTTTGCAGCTTCAGATCCTTAATGCTTGTTCAATGGGACATTGCTAAAACATGAAACACCTCCTATGAAAAGAATAAATAAAGTTAAATAGCTCCAAGATTGATAAAAGTGTCTGGAGCAAAAAAGAGTACAGAGAGACACCAGAGCTGGTATTTCACTCAAACTAAATGCTACCAGTTAATCAGTGCTATTATAAACTCACTTAGAACATTAAGTTACTGTGGGTAAAAAATAAATCTTTCACTCTTAAAAATACACGTGTCATCACTGAGGCCAGATCTAACAGCAGCAGTGTACACAAATATTTGGGTTTCTCCTAAAGAATGTATTTTTTGTTTAAACACCTTATGACATAAAAATACTGCCACCAAAGCATCACTACTATTTTCCTCCCAAACACATGGTTCCTATCTTTTCGTCATGTTTTTTTCCCAGTCTTTAAAACAGGGAAAAAATGTATACAAAGCAAAGACAAAATCCCACTCACCTCCTATGCCCTCCTTCACCTGCAAGCTGCCAGGACTTTTGATACCGTTTATTACACTACATATGGAGAGGGTATATCCAGTGATTCACTTTAATGTCAGTGTGGCAAAGAGGAGGCACTGGTTAGTGTCACCAGCTGGGCTCCCTGTTGGCACAGTTCTGAAAATCCCTTAGTTTGCAGCATCCTAACAGCCCCTGCTTTTGTTCAGAAAAGTTCGGGGTTGATAACAGCACTGAGTTTCTCTCTGTTCATCTCATTTCTCCTTCAGGTGAAGCAGATGGTATTACAAATAACTCACCAAGAGGGTGCAGGGGAAGAAACGGTAGAGAAGGAAAATATTATTTGTACTGACAAGGATTCTGAAAAAGGAACAGCATGACGTTAGAACAGCAGATCACTTTTCTAACACAGAAATATGGGCCTGAAAGCCTTCCTTGAAACAGAAGTATGAATTATTTCACCATCAAGCCAAGAGCCTGTGAGCTGGAAATGTTCTCATTTGAGTTAGGTGCTCACTACAGCATTTATTGTACATTTGCATTGACCATGTAATTTAAGACATGGGGGTTTTTTAGACATATTTTAAAGTGAAAAATTAGCTCTGTTAACATGTAGTTGTGGTCCCCCAAGATAGCTCTTTGCCCAGGTGCAAACAGAAGAGAGATGTTAACGAGCTTAAAAGTAACTCTGAAAATCACTGTCCATGGTCAGTTGAGAGCCAGCAGCATCAGGGTCAGCTGCCCATTTATTTAGTAGTCTCACTAATTCAAAAGATGGAAAAGCATGTGCTAAGCCTGAATAGTCAGAGTCCTGGGAAAGAATATCTACCTACAGCAACTAAGGTTATCCTGCTGCTCCATCACCACTACACCTTCCTGAAAAAAAGAGACCTACCCTTGGCAAATTACTTTATGCAAATGGAGATAGATTTCTTTTGCTTGAGCTGTTTCCAAGTGAGCCAGCTGACTCAATAATTCAGCCCTCTGGGTGGAAGAAGCATTAAGATTTCTGTCAGATTACTCTATATTCTAAAGAAAACTGCCACCTTCTTTTCTCCTTTACTTAGACATCTAGGAAGAGGCAAAAAGCAAAACACCTCTAGTGCACTTCAGCTGCATCTTTTAATCTACCATCAAATTGAAATGGAGGTATTTGTCTCGACAGCTTTGAAGCCCAGCAACCCATTTTTTGCTCTCATGTTAGGTCTGACCCAAACTCAAACCTCTGCATTTTAATTGCATGCATTACCCACAAAATATCTCTTGCTGCAACTCTTTTTGTTTGGGTTTTTTTTTTTGGGTTTTTTTTCAATACATCCGCTGTGAACCTGACTTTAAGACCAGACCTTACTCAAATATAAGTTCTCTTTCTCCTTCATGGTGATTATGAACTCAGAGCTGGAGCTATTTTCAGCTGACCAGACTCCATCTTCCAAGCCTGTAAATAAGTCCTCTACCTGCCATGTTACTTCCAGAATTCTTCATGTGCATGGGGTAGGCCTTTTCCTCACTCCTTATTGAGCATGGAATTCAGAAAAGCACATGATGTTCTGTCTCTCTTCCCTCATCATGAGAAAATGTCCACCTAGAGCTTTGGCCACATTCTGGCAACTTTCCCAGTCCAAGGACAGAGGCTGGGCATTATAGCAAGGTAACATTTATTGGAAGGACAGCTTAAAGCAGCTCACAGTGAAAATCTTGGCTTCCTCTGGCCCTTGTTTATAGGTTTGCCTGAGTAGAGGGAAATCTGTGACTGTGTTCTGTGGGTTTACATCAAGGCCATTTGTCATATGTTGTGCCCTTTAAGTCTAAGTATATGAAACTCTTGTGGAAATATGGCATGTTCCCCTGGCAAACGTGCAGCTGGACATCTCTGCTTCAGCTCCTATGTCAGTCAGGGGTCAGAACTCTGGACTTGACGTGCTACCAGGCTTTGTCATGCTGACGAGGGAACCTGCAGGCTGTTGTGCCCTTGTTGGTCATGTTCTTATCTTAGGCCAAGGGCAGCCATTTTCATGTTACCTGAAGGAATTGCACTTTTTTTGTCATAAACTGACTGGTGTCTCTTGCAAGACTCAACTTTCTTTGTGGGAAGTAAATTAAGATGGATCATAGCTTGGCCCAGGTTCCCTGCACTGAGGATATAAACCTGAGACCCTGGAAAGCAGAGTACTGGGCAGATGCTAGACATATAAGGTTATGTCCCTGTCCTACGTTGGGATTGGATACCTGCCCCCAAGTAACTCTTTATATTGGTAGGTTAGCCTCACCCCCTAGGTCTTTGGAACTTGCCTCTCAGACCATGTGGCCCTGGTAGCCATTAAAACCTATCTTTGAGCCTTCCATCGGGCCTGTCCCGATTTATTCACACCACAATCAACCCAGCTGAACCAGACCTGAGATCGCAGAACTCCACCGCAATATTACTTAGGTCCTCATCTTTTGCCTAACAGTTTTTTTGTTGTAGCCTAGCCTGTGCAGAGAACAGTGTCTCAGTGGCACAGACAACAAAGGGACAGTCCACAACCTAATGAAGTAAAAGCATAGGGAAGAGAGGTATCACTAATGCCACTTTTCCCAGGTATTTTTCCTTCAAAAGCATTAGAGAGGCTCTGTTTCTCAGTTATACTGCTCCTTGTGGCAGCTCAGGGGATGCAGAGGGAAGAGAGGGAGAGGGTAATGAAGAGATCAGTATTTGGCAAAACTATAACTTTATGGTCAGGGGTCATTTAAGTGTCATATTAGAGAAATGTTTTTCACCCAGAGGGTGTTTGGGCACTGAAACAAGCTCCCCAGGGAAGCAGTCACAGCACCAAGGCTGACAGAGTTCAAGAAGTGTTTGGACAATACTCTCAGGCAGATGGTGTGACTCTTGGGGTATCCTGTGCAGTACCAGCAGTTGGACTTGATGGTGCATGTAAGTGACTTCCAACTCACCTTTTTCTGTGATTCTATGACTGGTCAATTATAAGTGTGAATTACATTCACTTCCATTTTGCCATGGACATTTATATTACCAAAAGAGACCAAAAGTTACCCAATATTGGTGATGTGATTGGGCTGAGCAAAAGTAGGTTTGACTTCAGCAAATCTAGTGTTGATGAAACAGTTCCTTGTTGGCCTCACTCTCTTGTGGTGTCCAGAACAGGCTACAGAAATTTCATCAAACCTTGGGATGCTGTTACAGGTGACTGACTGAACATGCATATTATGACAAGTCAGTAGGACCTGAAGGCCTAGTGCAATGTCCATGATGGTCAGAAATAGCCAGAAAGAGATGCAAGAATTAGGATAAGCTGCATCATTTGGAATGCAGGTTGGTCGCTATGTGCTAGAAAAGTTACTGTCCACAAGCAGAAAAAACCCTGACCTGGCCATGATGACAAAGAGAACTTTGTCATCCAACACACACCCAACATTGCTGCCTGCATTAATGCCCATAGAGAAGGTCAAACATCCTACTCAACCATCCATTAGTCCCTATGTTGTAATGGCATAGAACTCCTTTTATCTTCATTTGGTGAGCTATCATCTCAGGCTGACAATTTTTAGAGCAATGGGCTCAGCAACTGGAGAATACATTTGACTAAAACTTTTAGCACTCTGGGACACTACAAGGTGTGCTGTGGGAGTGGGCTCAGTTGGGATAGCCCTACTCACTTACTCAGAGACTATCAATCTTAGGCCATGGGTAACATCTTGTTAACTTAGGCTGAGAAGCAGTGAGAACCAAAGGATTGTGGGAGTTTTCATGTTAATGAGGTTTTTCTTTCTTTCTTACAGTTGATGATTGGCTAGTTACATTTTACATATTTGGTAATGTTGTCAGTTCCTGTTTGTAATTGGACCCTGTACCCTCTACCCAACCCTACATATAGTTCTCTTTACCCCTTCTTTGGGTGTTTGGAAGTTACCTTATACTGAGCATGCCTTTGTTGCATTTGTTGTTTTCTCATGCACTATTAAAGTTTGCTTTTCAGGTTTTTTTCCATCATACCTGCTTCTGTTATTTCTTTTGCCACAGATCTCCTGGCTGGTCTGGTTCCAAAGTCAAGGGACCCCATCACAACAAGTGGCGCTCGAACAGGGACTCTCATATTAAGGGACCTATCAGGATCAGTTCAGTGGGGAGACGGTGACCAGTAGGCCACCCCTTTCAAGAGGCTGGAGCAAGCTAGGCCTGACAGAGTACCTCAACAGAGCAGGGAAGAATTTGTAAAGGGGGACTTGTAACAGAGTGCACATTAGTGGAAAGGGGAGACATTCCACTCATCACCCTACCCTAACCCAGAGAGGCCTTGTAAAAGAGCAGCACAAGTTTTCTTTACCATTAATGGGTTTATCAGAGTTTCCATAAACCAAGGGTTTACCAGATCCAAAAACTGAAGCAGCAATTTTATTTGCTGTTTTGCCATACCTTCCCATCCCATCTAAGTTTTGCCAGTTGCAAAGATGGGATGTCAACTGTAGAGAGGAGCATATATGGACATTTTCAACTAATTTTGGCAGCCCACAGGAAGGAAACTGGAAAGTGAGATTTGAAGAAAAGCATAAAGTGGGTCATTTTTAACATCCTCGATGTTGTGGACATACACCTTTGCTATCAATTTCTGGGATTTGGTGGGGGTGAAGTTATATCATCTGACAACTAAAGAAGACTCTGTGGTGGCTTGCATGCTTCCCACCTTCTGCATGATTTTAGAAGCCCTTGTATTAGAGCAAAAGCATCGCAACCCTAACTCCACTGATATTTCCAAACCTGACACTGGTCCTTGCCCATCTGATCCTGGGAGGGGGATACACAATTGGCTCCTGTTACATATGCGGGAGCCCTTGCAAATTGCAACTCCTGCCATTTCATGCCCCCCTTCTCACCCCTTGGACTCCACCAGAGTAGGATACAGGGCCAATAGTGCTGACATGCACGTTGGCAGTGTACCTGGAGGAAGTGTTGCCCTGCCCCATTTCTCCGCCACCCTCTGTCCACCTCCAGCTCTTCCACTAGGAGCCCAAGATACCAAAAGCCACACCATCTTGGATCCCTCCCGTTCAGTTCTTCCTGTACCATGCCTTCTCCTCAACCTTCCTCCTGCACTAACCACCATCTTAACACTAACCGCTATTTTGTTTTACCACCTTCCCATGCTGCTGTTTTACCTCAAAGCTCCTCCCTCAGCTCCTCCCCTCATACTTAGAGTTCTACCTTTTCTGCTCCAGACCATATCCCTTACGCCTTGGGTCATACCCCTTCTGGAAAAACAGGAACCATGCCCACCATGGTCTGGAAGGACTGCCTTCCAACATGGCAGCACCCATGAGGCCTACACCAAAGCCTGTTGCTGGAGACCAAGCACCACTACTACCGTGCCATCAGTAATAAAAATATTGTACTGGTATCTGATTATTCTTCCTCCTCATCCTCATTGGAAATAGATCTGAGTTCCCCTGGATCTGGTGACTTCAAAGACCCTTCTGAGAAGANCTGCCATTTCATGTCCCACTTCTCCTTGGACTCCCTCCACCAGAGTAGGGAGGCCAATAGTGCTGACATGCACGTTGCCAGTGTACCTGGAGGAAGCGTTGCCCTGCCCCATTTCTCCGCCACCCTCTGTCCACCTCCAGCTCTTCCACTAGGAGCCCAAGATACCAAAAGCCACACCATCTTGGATCCCTCCCGTTCAGTTCTTCCTGTACCATGCCTTCTCCTCAACCTTCCTCCTGCACTAACCACCATCTTAACACTAACCGCTATTTTGTTGTACCACCTTCCCATGCTGCTGTTTTACCTCAAAGCTCCTCCCTCAGCTCCTCCCCTCATACTTAGAGTTTTACCTTTTCTGCTCCAGACCATGTCCCTTATGCCTTGGGTCATACCCCTTCTGGGAAAACAGGAACCATGCCCACCATGGTCTGGAAGGACTGCCTTCCAACATGGCAGCACCCATGAGGCCCACACCAAAGCCTGTTGCTGGAGACCAAGCACCACTACTACCGTGCCATCAGTAATAAAAATATTGTACTGGTATCTGATTATTCTTCCTCCTCATCCTCATTGGAAATAGATCTGAGTTCCCCTGGATCTGGTGACTTCAAAGACCCTTCTGAGAAGATCTGTGACCTTTACCCCCTGTGGTAAAGGAGAGGAACCAAATTAATGATGATAGCCAAATTAAAAGTAGCTCCAGTACGGTACCAAAGCGGGGTGGGGAGGAGGGGGGGGAGGGTGTAACTCCAGTATGGGTGCCTATATCATACAGGGAATTTAAAGAGCTGTGTAAAGTGACCAAGGATTATGGGAGGGAGTTGCCTTTTTTTAATAATCTAATTTGGGTCTTTTTCAACAGCACATATCCTGACTCCACATGATTTAAAACACGTTATGATGATGATGCTATCCCCCACACAATACACCCTATAGGAAAGAGAATAGAAAAGACTTTTAAATCAGTTGCTGATAGAGTATGTTAATAATCAGGCATGTGCAAGATTAACAATTGACCACCTTGCTAGTGAAGGGGTATATAATCAGCCCGATGATGAAGCCACAGATATTCTCAGAGCAGTCTTAGATGACATCAAGAATGCGGCCAGAAAAGCATTGGTACAAGTGCTCAGCACAGATACACTCGCACTTGATTTTGCTAATATAAGACAAGGGTCTAATGAACATTATATGAACTTCATAGATCACCTCAGACAAGGCCTTGAAAAGCAGGTTACCAATGATAAAGCAAAAGAGGAGTTGCTGAAAAAGTTAGCAGCTTCCAATGAGAACCCTAAATGCAAAAGGGAGTTGTGTGCTCTTCCATCTGAGCTGGAACCAAGTCTAACACAAATGATTGAGGCTTTCAACCGCCTCAGAACACCAGATCACACTGACGCTTTGCAGACACAGGCAGTAGGACAAAGGGTTGCTGCAATGCAAGTTATTCCACAGAGCAAATAACATCAAGACCATGCTACAAATGTGGTAAGAAAGGACACTTTGCACGAGACTGCACCCTGCAAGGAGCCAAATTTGCTCCTAGGACCTGTGGGTGCAAGGGACACCAGCAAAGCACTAATTCCATCCCAGGTAAGGAAGCTACAGGAGACCACCGTCAGGAAATTTCCAGCTGAGCACAGAATGCCCCTGTGTGATGACACAAATGTTTTGACTGACCCTGCCCACCACTACCAAAGGCCAAATGGCTCTGAACTGCAACACCTTGTCTCACAGCTATCAGCAGCCCTGCCCCCAGGTACCAGCTTGGAGCTGTGTCTTGGGTTGCAATGCAGGATGTGGCCAGGGGTGTGTATTCTATCCATCTGTTGGAACCAGGTGGGGCAGTGTTCTTTGTCTCTTCCACCACCAATCCTTGTCCAGGAAGATATCTTCTGTTAATGGGCCATTGAGTGACTGATAAAATTACATCATCCCATTGTGAAATGATCCACCCAGGGAGAGGAGCCAGGCATTTCCAAATGAATAAAAACTGGGATTCAGAACACCACTGGAAATCCTTTTTTTTCCAGTGGATCCCCAGAGGAAGAGCAGGCCCTTCTATACCACCACTGGATCTTTGGAGGTGGACTGCACTCTTCTAGAGGATCATTGCTTCAACAGAATCACATCTGTCACTCCATGAGGACTGCAGCCACCATTTAATTGGACTGCTACCAACACCCTGACCGTCAAGGTCTCAGGTTGTATTTCCGACTCTGTTGGTGTTTTTGCACTACTGTATTTTATTTTGATTTTCCTATTAAGTTGTATTTTTTCTTGATTTTTTTCATACTAGTAAACTACTGTTATTCCTAACCTCATATCTGCCTGAGAGCCTCTTTATTTCAAGATTATAATAATTAGGAGGGAGAGGTTTTACATTTTCGATTTTCAAGGGAGGCTCCTGCCTTCCTTAGCAGACACTTTTGTCTTTTAAAACTAAGACAAGCTGGCAAGCACCAGGTCAGTCATCCTAACTGACTATTTTACCCACAGAGTATCAACAGGACAGCTTAGGCCCAAATATCAGCCCCATGAACTTTTGGTCATAGAAGTCTACAGGTCAAAGACTGAAGGATTATTTTGTTTTGCCATCAGTACTGTCTGTGACATCTCAACAAGAAATAACCATGATTGCAATGTGTCTAGATCCACCCTGTTTCATACCACAGGGACTGTAAATTGCACAAGAAATTCTGCTACCTGAGCAGGACACCAACAATGCTTCAGACCCTTCAGTAATGTGATCCCAAGTGATAAGTGATGAGAGACTATGAATAACTTGCACATTAGAGTTGAACAGGAAAAGATCATACTTAGAGGATTCATAGACACTGTCTCAGACACCACTGTTATTCCACAATCTAAATGGCCTGCAGAATGGACTCTTGCTCCAGCTGCAGGAATTCTAACAGGAATCAGAGGAGACAACAGCAGCCTCAGGAGCATCAAACTGATCAAGGCTGAAGGTCACAAAGGTTGGATCACCAGCACCAGATCTTTCTTAGTAAGATTAACAACCAGCATAGTTTTATGGGGAAGAAACATCTTATCCTAATGGGGAATGCATTTGGAAACAAATTTTTAATTTGAGCCATTGAGCAGCATGACACTCTGATGTGGAAGACCAACAAACCTGTGTGGATAGACCAATGGCTCCTTCCTCATGAGAAACTCAATGCACTCAATTCTCTGATGCAGGAACAGCTCCAAAAAGGACGTATTACACCAACCACTAGCCTATGGAACACACCTGTCTTCGTGATCCAGAAACAAACCAGTGACAAGTGACACCTTCTACAAGACCTAAGGTAAGTCAACAGAGTTATAGAAGATATGGGCACATTACAATCTAGCTTACCATCACCAGGCAATGAGAATGGAGGCTATATGACCTTGACCTCAAAGACTGCTTTTTTAACATACCCTTGCACCCTGACAATGCTCCCCAATTTGCATTCTTTATTCCTAGCATCAACAGATGAGATCTGCTCCAGCAGTACCACTGGAAAGTGCATCCTCAGGAAATGAAAACAGACCAACCATCTGTCAGTGGTTCATCACCAAAATTCTAGCCCTGATTTGACAAAAACAACCACAAACTGTAATTTATCATTACATGGATGACATCTTGATCATTGCTGAAACTGACTCAACCTTGGATGCTGCACTAGAAACCACTACCACAGCCATCTAGCAAGTTTGCTTTACCATCACCAAGGAAAAAGTCCAACAAATGCCACCGTGACAGTACCTTGGGTTCTGGATCTCCTCACAAACAATACAACCACAGCCACTACAGTTAAAGGATGATCCTCGGACATTACATGATTTACAAAAGTAACTTGGAACCACCAATTGAGTTAGACCACTGCTTGGAGTCACCAACAAAGATCTAGCCCCACTATTCATATTGCTAAAAGGAGACTGCGACCTAAGCTCACCTAGCCAACTAACAAATGAAGCAGAAGATGCATTAAATGAAGTATCTCAAGCTATCCAAACCTATCAGGTGCATAGGTTCAATCCAACCTTGACCTTCCTGTTAGCCATTTTGGGAACTGAACCTCAGTTACATGCCTTAATTTTTTGATGGAATCCTGAGTTCTCTGACCCTTTGTTAATTTTAGAATGGATTTTTCTTCCACATTGTGCTGGTTTCAGATAGAACCCAGCCCACAGAAGTAACAGACTAATCAGAAAGGGTACGCCTCTGTGAGATACACATTTTAAAAATCAAAAGCCCAGGAAAGAGACGCTCTCTTTTTCTTCCAGCTGGAGCTGAGGTAACATCGAGCCCGGCCTTGCCCAGGTGGGGCCAGGCCTGGGCTGCATGGCCAGGGGGCCCAAGCTAGCTGAGCTGAGTTCTTTTTCCTTGCATTCCTGAGCGGGCCTGGGACTAGAAATGCCACTGCTATTGAACATTACCAGGCAGGGAGAAAGAATGGACTACAGCAGCCACAGGCTGGCTGTTTCCCCCAGCATGGCTACCATGAAGAATTATAAGCAGAGACTGAAAAGCAACCTGGTAAAACAAGCAAAGACTGGCAGCAACCTGTGAACTAAAGATGGCCCAAGCCCAGCCTGGCTGCTGCCTTCTTTCGATACTTTGGCCCAGCCCTCAGCACAGCCTTGAGTGCTCTACTATGTTTTAACTCTGTCTGCCTGCATGAGATTTAACTCTTTAGTGCCCAGATTGAGACCTACAGACATTGATCTTCTCCCAAGTGAAAGAAAAGAGAAACTGAAAAAGGACATGTGGAGAAACAGCATTGAAGACATGAAAGTCAGCAGAAGAAGAAGTCCCCAATTTGCTTGGAGGGTGAGGAGAGTCCTTGGACTGAAATTCTCTTGTAAGCTATGGTGGTGGACACTAATTAACCTTTTAATTCATATAAATAATGGGGGTTAGAATGGTTCAAATTGAGACCTGAGCAAAGATTGTAATTTTATTGGAGCTATTGGAACAGAGAGAGATGAAGTAGTGAAGCCCCATTGGCCTGAAGGAGGGGGTGGCAGTCTTTTGTTCCTAGAGATAAAAATGATTTTTAGAAGCAGATGAAGTTGAGCTTTTGCATTTGAACATTCATCCTTAAAATATAATACCCCATGCATTTGATATGGCCCAGAAGAGCAGCTTTGGGACAGATGTAGGATGGGAAGATTTTTGCAAGTGCAGATTTCCCCACGGGCGGATGCACTTGTGAAGATTGCACCCCAAGAGGGACTGGGAATTAAGCCTTGTGGGGAAGTCTCCATAGTTGCCAACGAGAAGCTCTTCTCCCTGTGTAAACTGAAAGAAAGACTGTTCTAAGAGTGATACACTGAGTAGAAATCTTTGAGTTTTGTGTTCTCTACATTGTTGTGTTAGTAGGAAAGAAAGAAGGGTCTTGGGGGGAGGAGAAGTGTTGTAAAGGTTTCATTCTGATTACCAAAATATAGCTAAACTTGTCAATAAAGTTTTCTCTGTTCTCTTTTGAAGCTTAAGCCTGTTTTACTCTTTCTTCTGGTCCTATCTCACCACAAGAAATAAGTAAGTGATTCTAACAAGTACATAGACATTTAAATACCACGGAAACCACTATATTAATTGGTGCGTTGGCCGGGAAATTAATATTAGCAAACCCAAACCTCTGCACAAAATGGGGTTTCTGCCTGGTTACAGACTCAAATCCCTACACACATCAACCAGTAAAAATGCTAACAACAAAACTGGAAATGATGGCTCAGCTTATCATAAGAGCCAGGTCGCGCTTAAGTTCCCTCTCAGAGAAAAATTTCTCCACCATATTTTGCCAGTAACCACAGTAATTTTAATTGGCTATTGCAACAATCAGAATGTTTATAAATTGCACTTGAAAATTTCACTGGACAGATTTTGATCCATTATCCTATACACAAATTACTGCATTTTCCCCTCAGATTAATCCCTAAGCCATTAAAAAGTAATGTACCTCTTAATGCGCTGACTGTTTTTATCGATGGATCTGGATGGTCTCATAAATCAGTTATAACATGGCAAAATTCTGAAACACATGATTGGAAATCAGACATCAAGACTGTGGAAGCACATCATCGGATAGTAGAATTGGCTGCAGTTGTTAGAGCCTCTTTAAAGTTTACAGATCCTTTTAATTTAGTAACTGACTATTCTTATGTTCTTCTTCTTATCGAGAGAGCAGAAAACTCATTTCTAAGATCAGTTGCCAATGATAAGTTACATACTTTACTTAAAACTCTAATTTCCATTCTTTCTCAGAGACAACATCCTTATTTTGTTATGCATATATGCTTTCACACTTCTCTACAACAATTTTTAATCAAAGATAATGTGCAAGCTGACACTTTAGTGATGACCATTCAGAAAACATTTCCTAATGTTTTTGAATAAGCACACCTTAGTTATTCCTTTTTCCACCAGAACGCCTCTGCTCTAAACCATATGTTTAACAACACTAGAGATTAGGCTAAAGTAATTGTTAGCACATGCCCAAGCTGCCAAAAGTACTCTCTACCCTCTATTGGGGTAGGAATAAATCCTAGAGGGTTTCAAAGCTTGCAAATTTGGCAGACTGACATAACACATTATACATCGTTTGGGCAATTCAAATACATACATGCCTCCGTTGACACTTTTTCTAGAATGATCTTTGCCTGCACACATACTAGAGACAACTAAAGGGCTATCAAACATTTTTTTACATGCTTTTGCAACCCTGGGCATTCTTCAGGAAGTAAAAACAGACAATGGCCCAGCCTATACTTCACATAATATGCAACCATTCTTTAATTCTTGGAGAATCAAACACACTACTGGTATCCCACGCTTCCCCACAGGCCAGTCCACAGTTAAGAGAGCCCATGGATCTCTCAAGAATTTTAGAACAACAAAAAGGGGGAGCAGAGACACTGTCTACTGTGGAGAGATTGGCTAAGGCCATATATGTGTTGAATTTTTTTAGCAACTCCTTTGTGGCAACAAATCCCCAAATAATTAGACACTTTTCCAATATAACACAGGCACAACTGAAGGAAAGACCCCCAGTTTTATTTTAGGATCTGGAAACACAGCAAATTCTAGGGCCATTACCATTAATCATCTGGGGAAGGGGGTACGCTTGTATCTCAACAGACAAAGGACACCGGTGGATACCAGCAAAAAACATCAAACCCTATTTATAGCCACTGCAAAGACATCAAGACACTCGGCAAGAAGAACTCCAAGTAAAATCAGGCTCACTTACCAAACACAACCTATAGAAGACTCCTGCTTGCTGTATTCATCATGGTCAGTGCCATACACCTCACTGAGACCTAGAAAGTCCTGCAGGCAAAGCAAAATGTATAGGCAACTCTAGCCAGTATCAAGCAACAAGAAACTACGTGTCTGTCAGTAGAACTCCAGAAAACCTCTTTTCCACCTTTTTAGTGGGGTTGCCAGCAGTTAAGTTGCCACCGTCTGAAAAAGCCATTCAGCAAATTACGTCCCTGCAAAGAGTGGATTCATAATCCCGTTGACAATTTGGATTACTGGGCCTGGGATTTACCCCATGCACCATTAGAACCTCAAGAATTAGAAATTTACGGATTGGTCAGATTTAATTTTTGTGTCAAATTTCATTACGTTGATAGGTCAAAGGCAGTACATAAAAACATCCAACAATTAAGAGATGAGAAAGAAATGTGGTTGGATGTTTCCCCCCATCCTCCTGTCTATAGAAATGAAAGTATGTGATGCATTTACACCTTCTCCATCTTTTCCTGCTCCAGTGATTTCCCATGGCAATTATCATCAGGGACATTCCTCGTTTGCAGCGACAGAGCATGGCCCACCATTCCAATACATATGGGCAGACCATGCAGCACAGGAAGGTTTACCCTGTTAGCACCCAGCCTAACAATGTTCAGTGATAAAGTGATAAAAAGAATAGACAAAAAAGTTTTACTCACCAATTCAAAGCAGATTGTACAGACAAAATCAGATTTTGGAATTTGGGACAAAGAATAGAAGCATTGGTTCCTTGGGGTGCTGAAGCAAGAGCTTTGAAAATTTTAGACAGACTTGGGTGCTGGCTGAGCAAACAAACTAATGCCACATGCAAGGCATTGAGAGAGCTACCAACAGACATTGATAGAGTATCAGGCATGCCACCCTGCAGAATAGAGCTGCTATCAATTTCTTATTGCTAGCTTAAGGACACGGCTGCGAGGACTTCGAGGGCATGTGCTGTATGAACTTGACTAACCACCGTGAGTCCATTCACAAGAGAATTCAAGTGTTCAAGGAAGGAGTCAAGAAACTACAAGTTTCAAACAAAAAAAACAAAAAAAAAAAAAAGAATACAAAGACTAGCTGAAAGGACTGTTTAAAGATTAGTGTTTATCTGGTTGGGTGTAGACATTATTTGAAACTGGGTTGTTATAATTGTTGTTGTATTAGTATTGTTACCTTGTTTAATAAATTGTTCATTAAGAGCTTTTAAGAAATATTTTAAAGGGATCCTTATGGTTCAACAGGAAGAGGGAGATGTGGGAGTGGCCTCGGTTGGAATAGCGCTACTGACTTACTCAGAGACTATCAATCTTAGGCCATGGGTAACATCTTGTTAACTTAGGCTGAGAAGCAGTGAGAACCAAAGGATTGTGGGAGTTTTCATGTTAATGAGGTTTTTCTTTCTTTGGTTATGTTTCTACTTACAGTTGATGATTGGCTAGTTACATTTTATGTATTTGGTAATGTTGTCAGTTCCTGTTTGTAATTGAACCCTGTACCCTCTACTCAACCCTACATATAGTTCTCTTTACCCCTTCATTAGGCCTTTGCAAGTTACCTTATACTGAGCATGCCTTTGTTGCATTTGTTGTTTTCTCATGCACTATTAAAGTTTGCTTTTCAGGTTTTTTTCCATTGTACCTGCTTCTGTTATTTCTTTTGCCACAGATCTCCCAGCTAGTCCAGGTCTGAGGTCACAGGACCCCGCCGCGACAGTGTACGATGACATGGGGCGTATCAAGGATGGGATAAAAAGTGTGCACCATGACAGTGCCTCCCCCTTCTGTGACAGCCTCAGTGATAAACTGAGCCTGCTATCCATTGACAGAAACTGGTAGCTGTCCCTCTGCACCCTTGGCCTTAAAGGGTGCATGCTGACAGTCTCGTATGTGGGAAAATTCACAGCACAGCAACTCAGAAGATCTTCACATGTATACAAGTACCTGTACCTTCTGCTGCTGGCCTTACCAGATTCAGAAAAAACCATGAACCCATGGTGTGTTGGTCCATGTCTCCAAGAACTGATGGTCTACAGCATGGAGGCAGGAATTAGGGTCAGTCACTAACAGCTGAGAGGGGAAAAAAAAAAAATCTAAATAGTGCCTCAAAAAAACAAGGGGGCCAGAATTGCTTTTTCTCTCTGCCCAGATATACTGGGTGCCAGAGTTGAGAATAGACAGGATTCTGGAAAAGGTCTTGGCCCCAGAAGAAAAGCCAAGAGCCCAGATTATAGGATCCCTGACAAAAAACATGCAATAGGATAAGATGATTTGGGCTGGGTGTAGGCATCCAGGTAACATAAAGTTAATGGTTGAGTTAAACCTATTCTCTGCTCCTCAGGCAATATTCCCACTGTCTTCCTCAGCCTTTATCCTCCAAAAATGCAAATTGAGAATTCTTCCTTTCTGAGCATGCTAAAAAAAGACTAGGGGACCATAACAGCTGCAGGGAAGTCTGACTTCAACTGTCATTATTCCAAACATATAAATCTTCAAGGAAGAAGTGATGAGAACTATGCAAGTGGCTGCAGAAATCCCCATCTAAAATGGCCATACTTGGTTAGAGGCACTAGACACAAGTGGATGATTCTGGTCACCTGATACTGGAGGCAGGCTCGTATTGAGTAGATCTTCACCACACAAGATACCACTGTTTCAAAACCCAGTCATCTGAAAGGAAAGCTTACCTGGGAGGCACTGGTGTACTTGAACATAGAGCAGAGTTAGGTATCTCCTGACTGGTAAGGCAATGAGGAGGGAACCTGGTTATGATCATCTGCTTCTACAGTAATCCAAGAAACAAGTCCTTAGGCACACTAGCTGTAAATAAACCAGCTCACGAAGACCCAAACCAAGTTGTATAGTTTATTTGCTTAATGGAAACAGCATGATGAGATCACTGATACTGGCTAACTTCCTGGGACACAGAAGAACAGTACTAGGCTGATGACAGCCCCATCCTCCCAAACTCTTACCAGGATCTGCATTATTCTTCTCTACCAGTAGTTCTACTGCATAGAACTGAAATAACTAATCACAAAATCTCAGGTTGTAATGATAGGCCCTAAGCTGTATGATAACAAAAATCTTGCATATATACAGATGATAAATGCCCCCTGGAGTTACTGCTCAAAAGATCACTGTCAAAGTTCTCATCAGAAAGGACTGTGTCCTTAAAAATCTGCTCCTTCTTCTGAAGTCAGATAGAGTTCTGCTCGGTGCCTCTGTGTGCTGCAATGAAAGAAGTATAATCTCCTTTGAGAGGGTAAATAGGAACAACTGGTTTTGATATTAACTACATATCTGGCTGTCATTGCATCTGTGACATTTTTGTTTTCAAATTTCTCTTGATGGCTGCAAAGGTTGGGAACTGCAGAGGTGCTGTATTGGGTTGAAGTCTGTGGGTATCTTACAGCACAAAGTAACAGCAGCCCCTCCTCACCACAGGGCAGTCATAGGATCACAGAATAATTCAGGATAAGAGGGGCCTTAAGGGGGTCTAGTCCAATCTCCTGCTCAAAACAGGGTCAGTTGCAAGACCAGAACAGGTTGCTTAGGTCTTTAACCAGATGAGTCTTGAAAATATCCAGGGATGAAGACTGCACAGCCTCTCTGGGAAATCTGTCCCACTGCTTTCCTGTCCTCCTTTCCTTTCCAGTCAATTCCTGCAGAAGCATGGAAATATGCTCCACAGGGTCTTTGAGGCCAAAATTCTGAGAAAGACCATGTTGGCTGGAGAGACAGCCCCCTTATTTACCACCATGCATTCACAAGAGCATGAGGCCTGCTCCAGAATTCCCACACACTCATTCCATGTAGCTCTTCAAAACCCTGGTCAGTACAAAGACAAAAATTAAACAGATTGTTAAATTCATTGTAAATGAATCCGATTGTTCGTATAATTTTACCACAGACTGTTTAAGGAATTTGTCTTTGGACTAATGATGTTGTTGGGCTATAAAGTTTAAAATTTAAATTTAAAATAGAGGCCACACCATACATAACAACTGAATCAGCTGTAGTTCTTACTAGCACTAAAGCTCAAATTAATCCACCTCAGATTTATGAAATTTGCCCCTATGGAATTTGAAATACGTGCCAACAATAGCTTGTGTTTAACCCAGAATAGTCTCTCAAGCAAGTTGAGCTGACAATGCAGGCTAATCTCAGAGATCCAACCCGCTTGCTCCCCCTTTTTAAAAACAAAACAAAAAAACCATCCTTTGAATTAAATCCTCCTTGTCACCTGCTCTACCCACATCCCTGTACAACAACAAGACACTCACCAGCTCCCTATCTCCACCATGGTTATTGTACCCATCCTTGTTCCCCAGCTCCCCCTTCTCCTCCCAATGAGTATTCACCAAAGTGTCCCCTCCTTGGATATTACATCTGAATGGTGACAACAGGGTTGCCAAGCAACATGAATCCTCCAAGCAACCAACCATGGCAGATCACAGCAACCCCGCTGCAAACCCCCTGCAAAGCTTATGGGCCTGACACCATTTTGTCTCTTAGCATATCTTCCATCCAGCCACAGCTCTGTTCCACACAGATCCATCCTCTTCTCTTCCATCATCAACCAAGAGCACCATCCCAGGCACTCCTGCCATTTCCAACCTAAATTATAATTCCATGCAACATACATAAAGGTCAGTTCCCTCTCATCAGACCAAGACAAATTATTCAAGTGCCCACTACCTGCCTTATGTCCTCCTTCTGCTTCACAAGATTGTTGCAACACACAGAGTATTTCCTCCCCCAGTCTTTCAAATGAAGCAAAATGTTTTTATCTGCTTTGGGAAACACACCTTGTCTTTGCAAACCTTCAGCAGATGTGATGTGACCTTCAGCAACATGATCATCCTGGGAAGGATGGTGGCTCAGCCAGCCACCAGAGCCACAGGGCAGGCAGATCCCAGTTGGCCACTTTTGGAACTACTTCCTCAGGGGCTGTAAACCACAATGGCAAGAGACAAACACACAGCAGCAAGATCCACAAGTGACCATTTGCTGCTCTTTATTCCATCTCTTCTGCTTTTCTTCAGGTGCCAGTCACAGCACCTCCTGGGGCTAGCACTAGTTGGCATTTGGCTCCCAAACACCATATTCCTTGTCTCACAATCACATAACTTGCTGTAGAAGGGAGATGGAGGCAGATGGCCATTTCTGTGTTTCGCTCTCCTGGAGTTTTTAAGCAGATACTGTAAGCAAATGAGAGGCAGTAAACTCTTGGAAGGCACTCACAGCACTCAAGCAACTAAAGGCTTGTCCTCATTGCTTGCAATCAGCTAAGTTTAGAGGGGGTGAAGATTTCAGGATGAGCCAACTACTGTTTTCACTCAGCACAGCTGAGAAAGAGGCTCCCCAGGCTGCCGTGGGCAATCTCAGAAGGCACCTCAGGAGAAGGCTGAGATCAGAGGCTCCTGTGCTGGCACTATCAGCCTGGGATGTGTGGCCGCACAAGGACAACCTCAATAGCTAAAGGGCACACTGTTTTTACCACGTGTATCACCATTAGGGCTGGGATCACCTCCATGGTTTGCTCCAAGCTGACCATCTAGGGACAGAAGACTCAGTGGCCGCTTCTTTCCAATGCACATTGCCTTTTGTCCTGAGATACTTGGAGAAAAATGTTGGTTTCCAAATTGATTGTTAGGTTTGACAGGGCATTTCTACTCTGCTCCATGATACAGTACACTGACATTAGAAAATCCTACTTATGGCATATAATAATGCCATTAGTCAGCCCATGCACACTAGTTTGCTGATAGGAATTCCAGATTTCTGTCCAGGCCTAGGTTACATATATCCACGTCCATCCCCATTGGCTGAACAGCCATGCCCTTTTAAAGATGCATTTTAACCAAAGCTAACTGAAAGGGTTCAGATTAAGTAAATCAATTCTCCCACATAAAGAGGCTGCATAGACTTAATTAAATTGATAACTGGGCCAACCTGAGCTAAACTACTGCAAATTTGGGTATGGACAAGGCTTTGTTTTTCTTACTAAAATAATTAACTAATCCTAGAAGCTTTGATGGGTATTAACTGCATGGTAACAAAAGTGAATATTCAGTCCAGTCTTCTAGTGTCTCTTTCTCCATCTGGCCCCAAATATACAACTTGCAAGAGCTGGACACAGTCCTGAACATGCTCTCAGGATCAGTACTTATCGTGTTCTTACATGAAGTCCAAAAGACTCAGTAAAATTGCTGCTTTTTCCATAAAAATAACTTTATGGAAGCATCTATACAGCCATTCCTCAAGGAGGAATTTGAGCAAGTCTTGCTCTTACAGAGAAGCTATAATTTCTGAAGAAGCAGCAGTTAACCAAATAATTATGTTCCAGCATCTCATCTATGGACCCTGTATAGGGATGATGGTATTATCCTATTTTTCTTTCTCAGCTAGTTAATAGGAAATCCCCTTTCAAAGGCAATTTCCATTTTAAATCACCCACATTAAGAGAGACATGTTTAATACCAATAAATCCACTTTCTTAAAAGAGACATAGAAGCCAGGCTCATCGGCTGACTAAATCCTCTCCCCCCACCCCCATTCCTGCCTTGCAATCTGTAGATCTCACTGAAGGGTGATCTAAGACAGCTGTAGTTAGCTAGCTACACTTCTGAGCACTAAGCTGCTCCTTGCTTTGTATTCACTCTGTGCCAAACCAAGGTCACAGGAACACGAGGAGCTAAAGTAGGAGTTGCAGCCGGAGATGCTTGGAGGCTGGGTTTCCACACACCTCCCATGAGAGCCTCCCCCTACACCAGTCTCCCACTACAAGTCAGTGTGGGGTGAATGCTATCTAAAGCCTCTGCAGATAAAATTATTTTTTCTCCTCAAAGCTTTTTGTAGCACACCGAGGAGAATCAGACACCAATTCTCAGAGATATCACATGCTCAAAGCACATGCCCTAAGGGTCCCTCCTCATCCATAGGGACCCTACTCTATCTTCACCAATGCTTCTCCTGTCCAGAAGGATTGCTATCTTCATTGATCTTGCAGACAGCTGTACCATACCTTTGCCAGCCTTTCCAGGTCTGTGCCTAAAGCTGCAGTCAGCAGTATGGGCATTGCTAAGGCAATACTCCATCAGAAGCCAGAGAATGATGCCTTCAAAGGACCCCCACAAGGTCAGGGCTGCAGTGGCATAGGTATCTCACTTTTCTGACAGGAAGGGACACAGCTGAATGAAGTCCTTGTTGCTTCTCCCTGCTGTGACAAGTATAAGGAGCAAAAATTACAAAGTAAGATAAGGCTTGGGAGGGGAAAAAAGCAAAACCAAGGCACAGCAGAAAACCTTGATCTTGCTGCTCCTAGTGCTGCCAAGTACTGTCCCAAAGCCACCCACATGATTTTCCCTTGCCTCATCATGCAGCTCCCATAGCCAGACCTTCTACTGGCAGGTATAATGCAAGTATAATGGCTGTGTCCTTGCGGTGGCCTCTCATGGGAGACAACAGCCAGCTCCCTTCACTGAGATGAGATCATGACACAGCAGTAGGAATCCCAAAAATTACTTTGAAATCTTCTATCTGAAGCACATATAATTCATCATGTCTTTTTCCAGTTGGGAGTCTGAACTATTTATTTGGCAAAACAATCATTGTTTAATAGCAAAGGGGGGCCATTTGCTCTGGATACATCCCTGTTCCCCCACCAAATACGCAGCCTCCAGCTCTGCATGCACCCCTATAGGTGGTGTAGTCATGCACGGGTATGCCAAAAACAGCATCACCATCTTCAAGTACCTGCCTGTGTGCCTGTATGAAGTAGAGCCCCTAGAGTGGTGGGACTGAGCCCAGTGACTGAGGAGGACCCTTCAGCAATGCCCTAACCCTACAGCAGGACCCATACAATCCAGGACCCTTCCCTTCCAGGATCACTGCTCCAAGAAAGCCTGTTGATAGAGAAACATTTCAAAAAGAAGTTTATTTCTTTAAGGAGCGTAAAGGTAAGAACAGAAGACTCTGGTTTCGGGCTTTATTGTTTAAAGAACCTCGCCCTCATTTTGCTCGAGTCTGTGGCTGATTTGGTACCACTAAGCAGCAAGGACAGTTCTTCTGGGAAACCGCCCTGCCTTTACTGAAACAGGAAGCCAGCCTCCTCCTCCTCTTCCTCCTCCTCCTCCTCCTCCTCCTCCCTCGCAGCACTCTTTCCAGTCTAGATAGCATGGATAATTATATCTGTTTCTATGCTCTGCTTATGCAAAATGGTATTTCTTAAACAATTCCATAAACACAGACAAGAGCACTTTGCGTTCAATCTTGTGCTTATTTTCCACCCGATAATAAAGATCCATTTCTTGACCTGAGAATACATAAACATTTAAAAAATACTTAATCCTATAGTCAATGGAGAGAAAGAGGAAGGGCAAAAACATGAGTTGGGGGAGCTTCATGGCTTTCTGCTCTGCAACTTGTCATAATAGGTCATAGCAGTTAGGTTACATTACAGCACAAGACCAATGAATGATATGTAGATCAGGATAAAGCATACAAAGATTAATACAAATTTCATGCAACAGCTTGCTTAAATAATGCTTCTAGGGAAAAATAAGTTAAGGAAACAGTGGGAGGGAGAGCACACAATGATAGTTCTCTGTTATTTCAAGACAATTTTAACCTGTTCAGTGCACAAAACATCTTGCTTGACCAAAATATTTTTGCTTTAAATAAATGAATTAGTACCATAAGTAACTTCTACCATGCCCCAGGGTGGAGTTAGGTGCATGCTAGAATGTTCCTATCTGTCTGTATCTGCACTGAACTGTTAAGCAGATGCTCACTGAGGAGAAAATAGACTGCAATAAACTGGCACTGACACAGATCTGAATCGCTGGAACTGCTAGAGAGATAAAATTCATTTAAGAAATGTGATTTCCATTTCCATTTTCCTTTAATAAAAAGCTATTGAAACATTAAAAATATCTACTATTCCAGGCTATACTGTATATTCTACTATACACATAAGTAAGAGAAGAAACAGACTTCATTTTATTATGTAAAATGTAATACAGCCTGATGGTGCACCTCATGGAAGAGCCAAATTAAAGTCCTTTTTCAGAGCAAGGAACAAATCCTGTTCTCATTTACACAGCTGACCAGTAGTTAAGGT
The DNA here is from genome assembly GCA_013396955.1 of Regulus satrapa. Taxonomy (NCBI): domain Eukaryota; kingdom Metazoa; phylum Chordata; class Aves; order Passeriformes; family Regulidae; genus Regulus; species Regulus satrapa. Next base: position 557,950 of record VWZN01000791.1, read on the forward strand.
CCGGTCCATTTTCAAAGCCATAGTCAATGTATGAGGACACACCACAGATCCCAAAAGGAGAACTGCACAAGGGAAAGAAGGGAGCATACAGTGCAACACACCCAAGTGGAGTTCTCTAGTTATGCTGATGGTGGACTGTACTTCCTCCCTCAATCAATCAATTTGGTCTCACTCTCAGTGCTCTATCCCTGTCACTATGCATTGTAAGCCAATACACTCTCGTCACTTTAGCACTGCTCTTCCCATAACGTGGCAAAATTCGAAAACAGGAGATTCATTGATCTTCCTGCAAAACTCCCCAAGTTCTGCCCAGGCTGTTTCAATAGCATATAATGAGCTCCCATCCTGTGCAATGAGTAGTCATGACAAAACCCTAAAATTACACAGATAAATCATTGTCTCCTCTCATGATACCGAGAACAGTAATTATTCTGCCAAATTAACCTGCCTCCAAATCAAGCCTTTGGTCCTGCACTCGAGGAAGATTTAAGAGTGTGAATCTGAAGTACCCTTACTACTCAGATGAGATCAGAAGCAGGAGTGGAAAGCTATAATGGAGATCTATATGCCCCTCCCCTGCCCCTGTGTAAGCCAGGCTGACAGCTCCAGAACTGGTGGTTAAGTTGTCACGCCAGCCTTCTAGAGAACTGTGAAACCTGAACAGATACAGCACACCAAATGCTTGTCATTATGTACCAAAAACATTGCCATGTTAAGCTAATTGATGAGCAGATCTTCTTTAAAAATGTGACCAAAGATCATGATGGACACTATAAATCACTGCATAATTTCAACTCTGAAGAAAAATCTGAAGAGTTTTAAATACAATTTTTACTGGCTATGACCCCACACCCCTCCTACACACACACTCCACTTTGTATATTTCTCCTAGGAAACATTAGCATCACAGTGCCCAAGTCCCATCTCTTTCTGGTCCCTTGTATTCTCTGCCTTGCACCACCCTGTTCTCAGAGAAACATGGTCCAAGGTGAAACCTCATCCCTGTTGCTGCAGAAGATTTCCAGGTCACTAGCAGAGGATGGCAGCCCAGAATTAGAAAGAACATCAAGATTGCCAGAAAATTAGCACGAGGCTCATAGCTATACTGAGATTTTGGTTTCTAGGAAGAAGCTAAGCAGCCATTTCATTATAGCCACACTCTGAACACTCTTGCAGTGGCGTAAGGAAAGTCAAAAAAGTACCAGTGCATTTTCAATAATGTCTTGAAAAGTATTTGTGATGGAGAAGAGGAAAAGTGCCACATTTGGGGGTGGTCCCTGATATGAGACCCTTTAGGTTCTCAGGGAGCAGAAGGGGCAAGCTGCTCCACAAGGAAAAGCAAGAAAAGCTGGACACTGCAGGACCAAACCATCACCAACACTGGCACAGCACCCGAGCAAAGTCAGTACAGCAGTCACCTTACAACCACAAATCAAGTCCAGGGTCAGTCCAGGAAACACAACAAGATTCATCAAAGCTGTGCTCTCACCACACAGCTCAGGCTCAGAGCAAGGCTGAGGCTAGAGGGCATCCCCAGGCCAAGGAGCAGCAAGGGTGAATGAGTGGGGGCTCCAGGTGAGGTGCTCTGGGCAACTGCAGCCTACCAGAGCGGTGGGGCTCAGCAGCAGCTCTCAATATTCAATTTCCCATGTCAGGGCCATGAGTCACCTTCCATGGCTGCTGCTCCAAGTTTTTCACCTAGCAACAAGACAGACGGATGGATGGGGGGGTGTTAGGAGAGATATTGAAGCAAAATGAGATGAGAAAGACAGAAACTAAATTGTCAAGGAGATTAGGAGAAAGATGTGGTGCCTGAAGCTACTTGAGCTTCTAAAGGACAAAGTTCATGGGTAGCAGAGTCCCTTCTGCTCTTCAGTCTTCCTGGGAATGCATGAATACCTCTCATAGGGTGAGGGATACATCCAGCTCCCTCTCCAGCCACACTGCAGGTCTGTGGACTCCTGTGCTTTGATCTCCATGTAAAAAAGCTCTGCACCAGCTCATCTATGACCAAAGGCTCTGTCATTTGCAGTGAATGAGCTTACCCTGATTCTGCTTCTCACCAGTCAGCAGAGTGTTCTGTCAAGGGTAGCCACGAGGCAGTTCTCAGCATGCCCACTGAGGAATGACAAGTGAGTGCTACCATAGCTGATTGTTAGCTGGTTGAACCTGAAGCCACTGGGAGGGTTGGAAGGCATGACACCAAGAGCTGACCAGCAGATGGACCCCATCCAGGGCCAGAGTCCTCTGTCTTCCCCCAGGACACACCATGCTGCAGCCTTTCCTGATGGCAGCAAGTTTAGGATCACGGAAAATAGCCAGGCTGCTTCACCACCTCTTCCCAGAGGAGAGAGTGCTCTCAGAGACTTGAGGGTCAGCACTAGGGAAGGCTGTGCCTCCTCAAGCTCTAAAAAAAGGACTTTGTTCCCGCTCAGCAATTTTTTTCCCATCTGGGCTAAATCCACTCTTAGAAAGAGATAGCTCTATCTCCAGGGAAACAGGCTCTCTGCGCTCACGGGGACTCAGCCAGCTCCCCCTTTCCTTTTGCTATGGGGTCACTTGGCAGCGAGGCAGAGGCACCCTGGGGCATCGAGCTCATAGGGTCACCACAGTTCTGGAGCTCTGCGAGCATGGGATACCCCAGGGCAACATGTGCTGGTCTCTGTGTTGGAGCCACACAGCACATTTGTGAGCTTGCCCAGCTCTGGAGAGCTCACATACAAGTGATTACAGAGATTGACCGTGCTCAGAAGTCTCTCATTACTGAGAGTGACTCGTGCAGTCTGCTTTGAATCTTCTTATTTGCCCAAAATAGCTTCATGTTCTCAGCACCAGTTTTCTTTGCAAAATCATTCACTGCCCTCCTTCCCACCACAGAGAGACAGACGTTCTGCTCACCAAGAAGTCCTCCCCAACTACACCACCCCTGTCCCCCTTCACACTCACCTTCCATCCTCTCCCCTTCTGGGTACTGCAAGTCCATGGGATGCTTTGGGCAAGCTAGGGAGCCTAAACATCTCAGAAGGAGTCAGGGTGATATGAAAAGAGCAGAGCTCATTTCAGAGCCCCACAGGCCCCTTTTCCAGTTAGCTCAGCCCAGTTATCACCTCCTCCCCATGCCCGCCCAATCTCTGGGCAAACAATTCATGTCATGGTGGAGGAAGGTTTCACCTAGCAGATTTTTGTTTTCCTCTCTCTAGGATCAACCTTCAAATCTGAGACCCAAGACTAGCAGCTCCATTTTGGGGATCTGAGAGAACTGTTCTGCACTAGCATCTGAGCTAGGAAGGAAACAAGTCCACAAAGGTCTTCTGAGCTACACTCACCCCACCCATACACAAACATGATACCTCTCCTATGGGTACTTGTCCCAGGTAACTCACCCTTCCCTGCTTTGGGGACCAACTTCCAAATCTATGACCACTGCTTTTATGCTCAGAAGCAGAGACAGCCAGTACAGCCCCCACTGTGTTGTGTTGAGAGTTATACCCAGGTTTCCACACAGCTCTGCCATCGTCTGCCCTGCTGGGACTCCAGCCAAAGAGGACCACACGTGGACAGTGGACATGCTGCCTTCCATTCCCAAGACATTGGGGCAGAACACAGAGCAGGAGCTCATTCCTGACAAAATGCCTGCCCAGAGTTCGTTGCAGGATCTATGCTTTATCTCGCCTCAGCATCTGAAAGCAGACTTTGGCTAAGTCCTACATGCTGCTATTTAAAGTAAGCCAATTTGTATTCATTCTGCTCGCTACATTCACCAGTTGTTCTGAATTGTGTTTGAAGCTGAAGGGAAGAGGAAATGTACAACAAGAAAAAATTATACACTGGTAAATTTTGTGCTAATCCCTTCTCCTCCCATTATCGCTTCCCCTTTTTTTTTTGTTTCTTTTTGTTTTCTGTGTTTTATATATTATTAGCTTTAGCATAATTTTGACTGAGAAAATACGTAGCTGATAGGATGGTCTAATTACACTACCTAGAAGAATTAATTACACCATCTGTGACTGACAGTGGAGCCTGACTTGTTGCTTCCTGGTAGATGGAGCCACACCACCAGCTGCCCCGAACATTTTCCTGTATAAGGCAAAAGAGGAATTACTTTCGGAAGCATCATTTAAAAGCCTTTACTTCTCTTTTTGAGCAATCTAACGTCATTGGGTGACCTAGCCTGGCTGACCAAGTCAGGGATGAGGCTCATTTGCCTTCCCTTGTGATCTTTCTATCAATATTTCTACACAACTCCTGGCCCACTGTTACTAGCAATTAGGGGGCTCAGTCAATCCTAAGAGCTAAAATGGGCCAGGGCCCATTTTCAAGGCAAGTGGCACAGTGTGGTTCATGTCCCTAGACCTACCCCCTCCTCTTCTACCTCTTCACATCTCCTGGACCCACCTCTCTGGATGAAGCCATCCATGAGCTGAAGCCAGGTTTTGTCTGCAAGTTGGCACAGTCTGAATATGTTCTGGGGGGTTGCACTAACAGTGTGATGATTTGGATCAGTGCCCTGACTCTGCTGATGTTCTTACAGAGACTCCCAAGATCAGCATTTGCTGTTGTTCACCAGCTATGGGTGGGCACGCCATTCCCTCAGCATTCACTGTGCATGGAAAAGAAGCCACCACACCTCAGGGGAAGCAAAGACCTGGAGGCAGTGAGATTTTGCCTTCCTGGAAAGACTGCATCTCTTATGTGCTCACCCTCAGAGACCCATCTACCTGCTGCTGCCCTGCAGCCCACAATGGACTCTGGCTGCAGCCATGAAAGGACGGTGGCAACTTTGGTGTCTGCAGCCAGCTGAGGATCTGTCCCGGTTTATATTCTGGCTGACAATGGGCCTGTTGAAGATTGTCATGGCTGAATGGGAGTGATGGAAGATCTGTGCAGATGCACAGCCTTGAATGTGTGTTTTCAGCTAAGGCAGAGTAGTCATGCCCACACAGGTCAGGAAATTTTAAGTAGTCATGCTTTAAGGTAGGTGTTCCTGCCCTTTTTGCCTCCAGCTCTGCTGCAGTTCTTTTACTCCCACTCGTCTTTTAAGCCCACTCAATTTACACTGGGTAAGCTGCAGTTATGTTAGAGCAAACCTCTTGCTGCATAAACATATTCCTAAGCAAAATTCAGCATACAACTCTACGTATACCCCCTTGCTATTGTTTAGCAGGCACACATTACATGGACAAAAAGCCTCACTCTCCAGCTCTTGATCCCTATTTTTAACCAGAGTTCTGGTTTCTCTCAGTGCTGAACAACTTCATGCAGTGATCCTTAGCCTGAGAAACCTGAATTCTTCTCTAGAAAATCAAGGAAGAAATCGAGAGATCCACTGAGACTTTATCTTTGCCTGATTCAGTTTCTGCCCTGGGTTTTGAACACCATCCAAACTATATATGGGTTAAGCCTCTAGGAAACACACACTACCAGGACACAGATCCTGGGGAATTCCCAAGTGCTCACAGAGGAGGTGAGCTTTATTTTGGAACTGATATTGGGAAAGATCTGTGATGGTAGCAAAGGACTGTCAGTGCACAAAGATGCTCAGGACTTAACCTGTAGGCAGGGTGTTGAGAACAGCCCACAAATCTCTAAAGGAATTTTTCAATATCATGAAATTCCTTGGTGGGTGCTGAAATACCAAGGTACCAGGTACTAGTCCTGCACTGCCAGAGCAAGGACTCATATCTGGCTTATAACAAATATTTGCATAGATGCACTTCACTTCCTGAAATCCTTCTCTGAAAAGAAGAGGAACTACAAATTTGGTGGTTTTTCTTTCTTCCTCCCCAGGTAATCCTTGTGCTCATTCTCATTGAATGAAATTCTCTACCTCCAACTTGGGAGGGCTTTTCTTTGCAGCCTATGGCCTCTCCCAACTCCAAGGACATGCCACCAGTTTCTCTTGGCATGACTATTTTCTGCATCTTGCCAAGTTCTGTATATGTGGGTGAAGGGTGAAAGAAGGCTGGAGTAGAGCTGGAGAACAGGAAGGAGATGTGGCAGCAAAGCAAGAGAAACAGTAAGTCAGAGAGGGTCTAAGGAAAGGGTGTCTATATGAAGTAAAACGACGCCTGATGAAGGAGAACAGTCACTGGGGAGCAACAGGAAAAATCTGGAGAACAAGAACAGCAATGCAATGAGTGAGCAAAATGAGAGAGGAAAAGAGGAGCAGATGCACAGAGAAATGACAGGGAGATGTCAGTCTGCTGTTTGCAATTCTGGAAACAGTAATGGGGTGAAGGATTTGGACCTGCTACAGGATATTCAGGCACATGTTTTTCAAGAAGCTGTTCCTGCATTTTCAGCTGGGTGTTTCTGTGACCTTGAAAAGTCACTTTATTTCTTTATACCTTTGCTTACTTACCTGTCATTTAGAAGTAGTGATAATATTTCAATCACAAGACCATGGGTATACTTAAGCAAAGAGATTCGAGATCATCGGTGAAACTGCAAAATATTGCCACACTTAGTCAGATTTCACACATGTACAGACATGCTCAAACGACCTCGTATACTGAGAACGACATGTATGTAGATTCAAATATATCACAAAGATATGTATGCCTTATTTATTTAGGCCAAGCTGACATTCCATGGTTGCCTAGTTACCAGAGAACAATAATGAGAATCTGCTTAGCAGATATTGCATGATGAAGGGAAGGGAGAGGGCAGATGGGTATCATGTCAGACACAACCACTTGTCAGGTAGGTTAGCCCTTTTGGTGGGAAACATAGAGAAAGGCATAAGAGATGAGAGCTGAAAGGAATTCAGACAGGGAAGCCATAAGCTGGGGCACAAGGTATGTGTGGTTCTTAGAATTTCCATGGCACATCTGTGAGCATGAGTCAAAGCTCAGGTCACTGGAAGCTGTGAAATGTTCATCACTTTCATGACATACTCCAGGTCTCGAGTTAAACAGACATGGGGAACATCATAAGTGGTTACAAAATCTGCCTTTATTTACACCAGACCTCTACTTTCATCCACACCAGTACGGGTACCCTGTCTTCAAAACAAATGCCTTTGCTGACTGTAAGAAAGAAGGAGCTTTTGCTGAATAAAAAAGCACCAAAAAAAGTGCATTTCTTCCTTACAACTGCATTTTCTCCAAGATTTGCCTCCACTGCAGCACCCAACCATTTCAAAATTTGCTTGGCCTGATTTTGTAAACTCACAGAGGAGCTTTAAGGTTCAGAAACTCATCTGACTGTTTCATTTCATGCTAATGGTAGTCTGTGTAAATTTTTTAATGGAAAAAAAATCTTTGTCAGATTGACATCTTGTGTTGCCAGATCTCATACAAGCCCAGAAAGCTTAATGAGATTGGTTTATGGTTCAACATTCCCTTCAGAGTAAAGATTCTGGAGTTCAACCTTCCCTGAAGGCATTTCTAATAGCAGATGAAGAGGTTAAGACAAAATTAAAGATATAGTGTATTTGCCACTGTCCATATACTAAAAATAGAATTGCTAAGTCTCTAGACAAAAAAAAAACCCCAGGCTTTTGCTATAGTTAAGCTGCCAGAAGTTCACTCTCTGCATCATCCACCTTAAGAGATGTTAGAACACAGTCCTTGTACTAAGGATCCAAATCTCAGGCAAGACCCTTGTCCTGGGTATTTCTCAGACACATACTGAATATGTTACTTACCTTAAATACATAGTTCCCTCAGAAAGTTCCATTGAGAGTTAAGGCTTCTTTCCATACTCCTCAATCTCCAAGAACTCCCTATGACTCATAACATTAATATTTAATCAAGCTATGTTAGCATTTCTTCTAGATGATTATTGACTGTCCTAACTTTAGAGATGCTGTTGTTGTCCCTTGATCATATCTAGGAACAAGTCCTGACAAGATAGTTAAGAGACCTCTTTGCTGGTAAAGTTAAATACCAATGTTTAACTTGGCTCCAAATAAGCCATTTTAATGTTCTTAAAGAAATATTGCTAAGACTGTCAAAGCAATCTGGTAAAGGTTTGGTACTGGACCCAAAGGACCACCCAGCCCAGTGCTCTGAATACAGCAAGAACCAGCAAAGACTTAGGAAAAGACATGGCAAATATACAGTGATCCTTCTCCCACTGTATTCTCCCAGCAGCCAGATATCTGTGGCTGAGAGTTTCCTGAGCCAAAGATCACATCTACGTCAATGAGTTTAGTAGATCTTAATGGCCTTCTTTTTTTTTTCTCATAAATGTGTCAAGATGCTTTTAGAACTATTTATAATTTTGCCCTTCACACCATCCGGTGAATTCCACAATTTATGTATGCACCAGATGAAAAAAGTGCCTCTTTTTGATTTTGACTGATAAATTTACTGGGGATTCCTACTCTTCATATTAAGAGAAAACAGTAATTTCCTACCCATCTCTGTGATCCTCCGAGACCCCTGTCATGCCCTACTCATTTTTTTTCTCTTTCCCAGGCTGAAAGTCCTAACACCCTACCAAATAAAAGGGAGGGCTGGAGTCTTTCTGCCTTATGAGCTGAGACACTGAAAAGCATGCAGAAGTGTAGAAATATATATATATATATANTACAAACATATTAATGAGATTAGTACACACAGTCCATTGCAGGCTCTTGATGAAGATGGGACAGAATGTAGAATGGCAAACAATCAACCTTGGGGAGAAAAATGCTTGGGACAAATCATGCTTGCCCACTATGGAAGGACGTTGTTACACCACAGCACTAAAAGCAAACATTTTTTCATAATTCAAATCAGTTTCAGCTCAGATAAACTGATCCCAGAATCAGCCATGCTGCCACAAGTATCACATATCTGCTGTAATTCTATACAGCAAATTACAAAGCCTGTTACACATAAGACTCGAATCCACTCAGCAAAAGTGGTTCTGGTTCCCTAAAATTTAATCTAAATTACAGCTCCAGCAAATTTTAGATCAAACCTCACTGAGAAAGGTTTTAAACTACCTTGAATTTTGGATACATATTCTCCAGGTCTGGAATTTGGGGGTTTTTTTCTGTACTTATATACCCAGGTAAGTACAAAATACTGCTTTTTAATCCCCTCTGCAGGACAAAAGTTGCCTCACCAACCAGCCTTCTGGGCTGTGCCATAAATCATGCTGAGAGCCAAGGGCACAACATACAGGAACTAAAGAAGCTACAAAAGAAAGGCAAAGACCTGAAAATGTCCACTGCCAAATTACAACTGAACTTTACTTCCTAGATTATACCCTCAAAAGTTGTGGTAACTAAAGCTTATGAAATATTGAAGTGACCCTTGACTATTACTGTCTACCTACTTAGCAAGGCTTATTTACTTCATGTTCATCATGCAATCTGAAATCATCCAATAATAACTATTCTAAATAAGTCAACCACGTTTTCATATTTAATGTACATACTGTAGCTAAATAAAACCACTTTTGAGGGGTAAATAATTGCAGAGGAAGAGAAAAATTCAAGAGCGTAGGCTATGAAGATGCACTTTCAGCTGAAATTTTTTAACAAGCAATTAGTTGTGGCAGAAAAGCAGGAAAACTGTTCTTATATGGCTAAATCTACACTAGAGGAGGGTTTCACACTGTGGTAGATAAGTAGAAGAAAGCAAGATGGTACACAAGGGGAAGGGTCAGTAGGGGTTTATGGTCCAAAAGATATAACAGACAAGAGCAAGGAACCTGAACCAGAAAGTTGCCTCAGGCTGAGTTTAGGGGCAAGTCCTTTAAATTCCTCTGTTGAACAGCTTTTGCATCTGTAGTGGGAGGCTAGAACTTACACAAGGGGTAATGTAAGGATTAATACAGTAAAGACGTTTAGGAATGTAGTGCAGTACAACCAGCCTCAGAGAGTGAAAAAACCCAGGAGCTGGACTCCAGAAAAGTCACTACAAGGTCTTCATATTTTTCCCGCTGGAAAAGCTGCTGCGTTTGAACAGTCTTTGGAGCACTCGATTCCCAACTTCCCAGCATGTAACATTCACAGAGACACCAGCATTCCCAAAAGCAGATGGTGACTTTGGATCACCTCTGGAGTGACTCTGGCCACTTAGAGATGCAGAAAATCCAGCTCATCCCCACACGTGTCAGTAATTCCTTCTGCTCCACACACCTCCTCATCTGCAAGACCAGCAGTGAATGATTAACTTCTCAGCCCCACCTCTCCTGATGTGGTCCCAGTTCACAGGAGTTACTTTCTACTTCTTCCCTTTATTCCTTGCCCCACCTCTGCTGAGATTCCTCTTTGCTCCACAACCCCTACCACAGCCTACCACATATGTTGCAGTGAATCAAGGTGGAATAGGATGGGTGAAACTACACAACCTCAGCAGCATTCTAGACTTCCTGATTCTTTCTTGCCTGGGGGAGAGAATTGTTTGGAATCTCACATTTTCCCTTTTCCACACCTACAATGCTAAAAGTGAGTTGAGTAAAATGAAGTGAACCCATTTTACCTGAAGGTTACAAGGGAGGAGCACTGCACAGTCTGCTGTCCTTCCTCCCAGTTTAAAAACAGTTTTCCAGTCTGTTTTAGAATCAACCAAAAAACAGTAGCCACCTCATCAACAAAACCACGGTCATGGTTGAGAACTATGAACTGTCATCTGGCATATAGTGTGAGATGATAAGGGGACCTTTTTCAACTAGACCAGCCAGGTGGGCAGGCTAGGCAAGGCCAGAAAAGGCTGTGAAATAATGAAACAGTGCAAAAACCACCTCCTGAACCACACAAAAATTGCTCCATTGGAGAGGAGAGCAAACCTGGAGAAAGATGTTGCAATGGACAAAGAGGATCTGAATTTAAAAATAAAGGGTTTTCTGGAAATACACTAGTGACAATTGGTCTGTGCAGGTCACACACATTATCCTACGTGTAATGACACCATCTTGGGATGTGTTCCCACGGAAATAGCCCAGCCTGGATTTGGCCAGCAGTGGAAGAGCAGCATGAGGAAACAAAGCAGGAACTGTGTTGGTGGCTCTGCAGACAGTGCTCTGTCACCAGAGACAGCTCTGGATGAGCACGTCCCTGAAAGACTGTATCTGAGGATGCTGTCTGCCAGATGGCCCCAAATTCTTCCCAAGGCTTTGTAGTTTGTCGTGATTTCATCCTTTTTTAGGACTATGAAGACCTGCCTCATGTAAAATGAGGCTTCGCCTGCTTTAAGCAGTGGTGAGGCAGTGTTTCCTGAGCAGTGCTCAGCATGGGAGACTGATGTTTCTATCCAGCATTTGCAGCTAACTCTGCTCATACCGAGCACAGCTACTACACACTCTTATTTCAAGGGGGGACAAAGCATGTCTCCCCAGGCAATAAGAAATATGCCCTGTGGAGGGTCAGGAAAACGGTCAATTCAGGAAAAGACTAGGAAGCAGTGGCTTGTAAAGCCAGAGTGGTCTAGGACCATGTCTGATCTCAGGTGAGGAGGATACCACCAAAGCAGTATGATATGCAAGGGACCAGAAGTGATAAAAAGGAAGAAGAAAGAGGAGAAGATCAAGTGGAAATAGGAGGATGTTGAGAAACAAAAAAAAAACCCAGCAGATGAGATGGAAAATGCAAGCTGGATAAACACTGTTCTATCCCCCCTCCTTAGTGAGCAAAAGCACTTTGAAAATAAGTCATTATTATTATTATTATGAACATAAAGAAATAATCCCACTTTTGCTCTATCATCCATCCCTTTGGTTCAGAAATATCCAATGCTCAGGGAGGGGAGAAGGAAAAGTTGCCATCAGACAACATCCATTTGTAAAATTGTATCTGCCAGTTTCCCAGCAGCTGTGATCTCCAGTTAATATCAGAAGTGAATGTGAAAGGTTAGACAGAGGGGAGCTGGGGGTGGAGGAAAGATGATTTTCAGTTCTCCCCAGAAATTCTTGGCTATTCTTTCCTATGAAAGCCAGCACCGGATAACGAATTGACTCAGTCACTAACTCACATAGGCTCCCTCTCTAGTAATGGACTCCAGTCTCATTAGCAAATACAATTGACAGTAAAAATAAACACACTTGCACCCTCCCCCTTGTGTGCTGCTGACACAGCTTTGATTGACAGATCTCACAAGTACATCAATGAAAGGAGAGGACAGCTGCTGTTATCAGTCAGCTTGAACACGGAATGGAGCTAATAATAATATCTTGCTTTTACACAGTTTCTTTCTGTCACGATCCAAAGCACCATAGAAAACAGAGCAGTCTAGCAAGCTCTGAATGGTTTGCAGTAAGTAATTTTGAGAAGGGACTTCTCTGTTCAGTTGCTCAAAGGAGCCATATTTTAAATTTATTAATTTTCTGCTAGCACTGACAGTGAACAATACCCAGAGTTAACAGCCTAGAAAAGAGAACAACAAAAAACAGCCAGGTTTTGTTTTGTTTGCAGAATAAACAAATCTCAAACAGTTCCTTTGGTTCTGAAGCACGACTGCACATACCTGGGCCTCATCCTAGTGATGAAGTATTCTGGCAAGCCTCAGGAAAAATTTTCAAAGATGTTATGCCTGAGTTTTCTGAGAATGAAAGGGGGAGAGATGGAAGAATGTATCTTTACAGCCTTTTAACAAATAATTAATCAGATCTTTTTGCACTACTGAAATGCAAGTAGTTGAGACTACAGTTCAGTAAGGAATTGTCATTACATCAGATCATAACAAAGAAAAAAATATTTATCATTTCAGAAGTGTGTCTAGGCATCAGCAATGTACACATGCAGTAACGCCACATTATGCACAGAACATGCCTAGCAGTCTGCAACGGCAGATGCAGTTTTATACAGAAGCAACCACTTCCCATCAAAGATTATACATCGCAAAAATTCGAGCAACGAGCCATTATGCACATACTCCACAGGCTGTGTCTGAAGGCACTATTTAGAACAAGAGCTGTATGCAAGTCTCCCAGCACGCAGTGTTCAGTATGCATTATCCCACTTCATGCTACTCACTGCACAGATCCTCCTGCCTGAACTGTCAGCTGCAATCTCACCGAAAAGGGCAAGAGAGCTGAACCCATTCCCCTCATGTTTAATATCATGGAGTCTTGACTGCAGTTTCACTCCTTGCTGAGAAGGTTTCCGACAAGGCCTCAGATTTTCCACAGCAGCAGAATTTTCTATGGAATACATTTTATTTCCTTTTAAACTGCAGAACTGCATTATTCAGGTAATGACATTCTACTCTAAGATTGTAAAGAAACCTTAAAATACCAAACAGATGTAATCTGATGCCACGCTGCCCTCCTGAATCCACAATCAGCATGGAAGCACCCTTTTCATTCTCCTCCAGGGAGGTCTTACGCCTGAGCTAGCTCTGTGGCTCTTCAGTACATGTGAGAAAGGCATAAAATCTTCCCTTTTCCTTACTGGCATCTAATGCTAATTAAAACAAAATTATTAGCTCTATTATATTCACTTTAATAGAGAAAGCAGATGAACAAACCAGGGGTTCCTTAGACCCAGTACAGGCAGTGGCTGATTTACTAAAGCACAAGCTACCACTGCTTCTCTCACTGCTTTCCCCATAGGCTGGTTCAGCAGTGAACAGCAACCAGTACAAAAACTCATTTCACATCAAAAAGAGAGATGCTGTGCAAAACACTATGATTGTATATGTAAATACTTCTTTTTGTAAAGAATTCTACAAATTGTACATGCTATGCAAAGTAAAAAGTTTTACAGCAGCATTAAAACCCAGTCACTGGGTCTTGAGTTTTGTTTGTAGCATCTGGATGGCAAGGTCATCTCAGACCTGGTTCCTCAAAAAATCCAGCCTGGCTGGTTCTTGCCCAGCCACTTCTTATCCCTTCTGCTTATCCAGCACACTCCATCTACTGCCATATGTTTCCCACCAATGCTTCTACACAGTAATCTGTGGACATTAGCTTGTGGACTTGAAGGAAAGGGCATCAAACTCAGTTAAACTGCCATAATGAGTAGTACCAGGGATTGAAAGTTGCCAAGATCTCAGTCCCTTAGAGGCTGAAGATAGGATTTTCTGCATAGATTAAGGTCCTGAGGAAGTAGAGAAAAAGTGAAATAGTTTCTTTAGGAAGGAGGAAGAAGAGAAAGAAGAAATGAGCCAATCCCCACCTATAAATTCAAAACATCAAGAACACACCTATTCTTCCTGAATGCTTTAATGTGGGGATGGAAAGCCATCATTTTTCATTCCCAAGCTAACAATGAAACCATGTTTTGCACAAAAACCCATCTGTTGTTGATACTCAATGTGCTCGACAGCTCTTTATTCCCCTCCACCAAGCTGTTGCTGTGGGGTTCAGTTCTCCTCACAAATCTCATTTGCTTTCTGCAGCCAACAAGCTGCAGCTCTGAATGACTCCTAAAGAGAACAGAAGACATGCTGTTTCTGATCTTGCTGATAGAAGAATTTGCTTTTTAATCTCTACCTTTTTTTCTTCTAGCATACAGGAACTCCTCTGTGTACAAACACCCCTTTATTTTTGTACACAACTGCCCCAGATTCTTGCTCCTCCTACTTCCTGTGTAGCATTCAGCACATCCTGCCTCCTGGGCCAGACCCTTCTGATAACATCAGGTGAATAGAATAGGAGAAATTCTATAATAGAAAATTTTGTTTGTTTTAAATCTATATTTATCATGCCAGTGTGCAACAGAGAAGATTTAATTAGCCAGTGAAGCTCGCCTTTGGTATGTTTTCATGAATACAGTAAGAGTTTTGATGCATGACTTCAGGCTACTACAACAAACAAAGAAAACATACCATGAAATTAAGAAACATAATAATATACAAGAGAAGACTCTTGGCTGCTGTTACACATTTCACTGAGAAATAGGCCACCACCAAACCTGGATCAAGCTGCCTAAATCTGGGGATATATTTTAATTCAGATCAAATTTTTGCACTGCAGTCTCAGTTAAATGCTGGAAAGCAGTTAATTGCACGTGAGCTGCTGCACAGGACCCTGGGCAAAATGAGGAGGGAGAAGGAAGCATGGGCAACTAAATAAATGACACTGATGTGACACATTAACAAAACCCCAAGGTTGTTTTGCATTATTTTGACAGCAAGGGCTGCAAAAAGACTGCTGTGCCAACCAGGATCACACCAGAACACAGCATGACCCTGCCCATATTTCTTCCATGCTCCTTTTATGGGTCTGCACAGATCTGAAGCGAACCCACCCAGCAGCACAAGTGCTCACACAGCTCTTTAGAGCACAGGTAGGTCCTGCTGGTGTCAGTGATGTGGTGCAGACAAGTAATACTGACTCAGAGTCAAGAGTCAAAGTAGACCTCTTCTAAGCAGCTGCAGAATGGCATCCTTGGGATATCCAGGCCACTTCTCAGTGAAGGAGGTGTTCAGGTCCTCCCAGGTATACCTTTGACCCAGTTCTAACTCCATCACACATGTCTTGCCTTGCCTTCTGTGATGAGCAGAAGGTAAATAATACATTTGGCTTTGCATGTATGTCATAACACTTCCCTTGCTGTGCAAGGCCATTTATTATCGCTCAGTCCTCCATTCATGTTCAGAGGAGAAATAAAACACAAACCTCCTATTTCAGACTACCCAGAAGAAAACTATCCAGCCCAAATTTCTAGAAACTGTTTTCAATTTTATCTCCCATGATTTCTAGACAATAGGATTTTTCTCCCGAGTTTCAGAAATGCTGATTACATGCAACCTGAAGGAGCAGCACTGCATCAGCAAGCTTTATCAGGCATAGTTCTGCTGGCAAATTCCTTACAGCTTTACTGTGCTTGCAGCACCCATTAATGCATGTCTTTCCCATTACGACTTCCACATAGCACAGAGTAAGAAAGAAAATAGCACCTGCCAGCAGACACCTGGGGTTTGCATCCAGGTGTGAACAGCTGGGGCTCTTTCACATGACTCAGGTTATGAAGAGGCAACATTTGGAGCATATGGATGAAGAGCAGTGTGGGAAGGTCTTACCAAAACTGGCTCTGTCACTTCAGGGCTGAAGAGAAAATTTCATTCTCCAAGAGCTGCCAATCTAGTACTTTTCTGCTAGTGATAATATTTCCTAAGTTTATTTTTAAACTTAGTGAAGTATGTGCTACCTAACAATGTATGTCTCTTCAGTCTCAGGAAAAGAAAAAGAAAAAATCTACTGAATATCAAGCACTCCAAACCCAAATCAAGTGTAGCCAAATTATAACTTAATATGTTTCAGGTATTCCATTTAGAGCTTCTGATCTTTCAAGGAAATAGGTTTTCCCCACTGAGAAATGTATATGCAGTGAAATTAAAGCAACTTTAGCCCCATGTGAACCAAAAGTAGGTTGGGCATCTATTTTAAATAATCACCGAAATGTTAATTTTTCATGATGGAAGGAAGACCTGGGAAGAAAGGAATATTCCCTTCTTCTAACCCATATGTTCACCTCAAATCAACTGTCTTTGCTACTCAGGCCTGGGGTGTAATATAGCACATGGTTATATGCATAAAACCCAACTGCTGCTATTTGCCATCTTTAGAGATGGGGCAGTACGCAAGTGGCCTGGAGAGTGCTCTTTGAATATTTGGGGGCACCAACCAAGTGCTATCTAACACAAGAGGAAAATAAGATACCGGGGTGAGGGGGGAAAAACCAGCATATGTAAGAACCTTGAAGCTCAGACCATTCTTCCATCCGAAGTCCATCCTCCCTCTCCCCTTCCTCAATAGGGAGGCAGATCCTGAGGGAAGGCTAGCATTTCAGGTGGCCACAGTGGCAGGGAGCTGTGTCACAGCTGGTGTGGGACTTCTCCTGCCACCTTACACTGGCTCTCCACGAACAAGAGGGAAAAATAAATCCACAGGCAAAGAAGGAAGGCAAGTGCTGCTAAGTGGCTCATTGGTTTCTATGGCAACTGGCTCCGCTCTACTCCAGCTGCTTACCCCACAGTCCCTCTGTCACCCTATTTTTAGCTGAGAAATCAAAGAAAAAGGAAAAAAATGGTGGAGGTTTAGGGAGGAGAGAGTTGGGAGACCTTCTTGGATTTTGCGGAGAAAAGGTTAATACGGATGCAGCCTTGTCTTGCTTTTAATCACAAGTTAAATCCTCTGTGTGGAGTCTTCCTATGGGATTCCTCAGACTTGATGCACAGATCCCACATTTGCCACCACCATGAAGCAGCATGCAAGAAAGGCAGCCCAGCCATCCCCTCATAAGCATGAGAAGCAGTTGGCCATGAATTCGACCTAGTCATTGACACCAAAAAGCACAAGAAGAAGCTTCTATTAGGGAAAAAACTCCCCTCCCACAACCCAACACAAAGAAGTCATGACAACGGTATTTTAATAGCTCTTTGATCTGAAAAGTTATTTCCTTTTTTTAAAAAATAAATTTTGAATCTGTCCATGATCCCTCTGCCCTGAATGGTGCAATGAACGCAACAAGTTTTGCTCAAGTATTTCATTAAGGGAAGAGCCAGAACCACATTTACCTGGGCTGTACCAAGACTAAACTTTAGTTCATGGATTTTGATGTTGGAGACTTTGGTTGTTGCGCTTCAATGTATCTGCTGGTAAATCTAGTAGCCTGCGGTTTCAGTAAGCATAGAGGTGTTAACTAAAGCATGGATCCCTTGGCCTCTTCTGACTGACTACAGAATCACCAAATCAAAGAATATGCTGAGTTGAAAGATGCCCACATGGGTCATCAAGTCCAACTCCCTGCCTTGCACAGCACCATCCCCAAGACTCACACCATGTGCCTGAAAGCATTGCCCAAATGCTTCTTGAGCTCTATCAGGCTGGTGCTGTGACCACTGCCCTTGGGGAGCCTGTTCCAGTGCCAAACCACCCTCTGGGTAACAACCCCTTTCTTGATAGCCAACCTAAACCTTTCCTGACACAACTTCAGGCCATTCCCTTGGGTCCTTCCACTGGTGCCTACCTGCCTTTCTGAAATGAATGTCCCCAAACATTTTGAAAGATATTTCCAGCTTCATTCCCCTCCTTCTCCCTAGAAATTCCAGAAGTTTTATAATGAAATGTTGCAACTATCTGCCAAACAATGATGCTTAAATTCCAAAGAAGGGAGATTGACATACACATCTATATTCACTTTTTCCATTTCAACTGCCATGACATTTGATGCTTACATTCAAACTGTTCCTGCTAACAGGACTGTGGAAATCTACCTTTGCACCACACATTTTCGCTTGCTGCCGCAAGAAGGGATATTGATTTGTGTATCTCTGCTCACACAGCAAGGCTTTCCATTTTGGAGCTGTGATATTGTCGTACTAAGAGGACAAGGAAAAGATCAATGATTTCTAACAATGATCACTTTTAAGAGGAAGAGCATCAGTAAAATGACTTACTAGTCCAAGTATCACATTTGCAGTCTCTGCAATAAGTTCTATATCCTGGCAGACATTAACTCTCTCGCTTTTGATAAAAGCAGCATATTGGGAGAGAATCACTCACTTCAGAAATGTTACTGACTGTGGCATGTGATGGTATATACTTTATATAGAGTAGGTTGAAGCCTTACAAAACTGTGTAAGAAGTTCCAGGGCCCTAGGAAGGCTGGGGGCTCCACAGGGACAAACCTACAGCCCAGCTCAGAAGCAGAGCATCTGGGAGGCACCAGGAGCAACCCCATCCCATGGCATCAGGTTCCACTCTGGAGCAGTGGGGCCATGGCCAGGCAGGGCACAGCTGTGGGGAGATGGAGAGAATCCCTGCTGCAGTGTCATTAGGACAGAGGCTGATGGCTCTGGGGGCCTGAGGGGACAGGGTGGAAGAAGCCCCAAGAAATGCTGGGCAAGGACAATGAAGGTTGTTGATGTCCCCAGAGCCCTTGAGAAGTTGTACAAGGCAGCTCAAGAAACATTTCAATTCCTATGAATTTGGAAGCTGGCTTACTCCATAAAGCTACTGGGATTTTTTACTTCCATTCATGGGCTCCAGAACATACAGTGGCAACATACATCATAGTTTAACCACCACTGTGTGAAGTAGCCAGGTACTGCATTTGCCAATTTTTCTCCGATTGGCACTTTGTTAGTTTCTGGAGTGACACAAAGAAAGGTGATCCCAACAAGACCTCTTCTGATACTTGTTACTTCAAACATTTTGATCTAGCCCCTTTTGAATGAACTTCATTTCTTGAAGCCACTACTAAGCTCATCCTCCCAGGGAACCTTGTAAAATGCATTGTAAAAATCTTCTCTGGCACAAAACAACACATTCACCCTTATAACCCTCCTGCCCCTCTGCACAGTCTTTGGGGCTGTCAGACTGAAAACACATGCAAGAAAGTGGAGGGGACTCAGGACTACAAATCTTTGTCTGACAGCCTTGGAAAATGAGAACCCTGAGGACAAGATAAGAACCGAAGAAAAGGTACAGAATACTCAAGCATACAATCAGGACTCTGCTGTCAGGACATTTACTTAAGGTGGCCTCTGGCCAGCCCAAAAGAGATGCATGGGAAAAGAGTTCCTTTGCAGTGAGGGGCACTGAAGGCAGAAGCAGAGGTGACCTGAAAGAAAACAGCCAGGAATGCTTACAAGACCTTCAGTTCCTCCTTGGAAGTGAGACAGAAAGAAAAGGCATTCCAGTAAGCACACATGCACTCACAGGATGGACAGCAGCCTCTGCTGGGTGGTGATGGACAACCTCCCATCCTGAGCAATAAATGAAAGGCTGAGTGACTCCTTTGAAAGGGTAGTCAAGGACTGAACTGAAAATAAATGTGCATCTGTACTTGCCTCTTCAGGTTTGGTAGAGAGGTGGAAGCTCTTTGACTGCCAGACAAGTGGCTTTACTGAGGAGCTGTGTCCCATTTGCAAAATTGGAGGCTATGATCCTGACCTTCATTGCAGAGCATTTTCACAACTACAGATGGAAATAACCAGCCCTAGGTGGTGATTCTGATCATCATTTATTCTGCTTTCTGACAAGAGGAGTGTACAAGCACTTTGAGATGAAATGTGTCCGCACATTTAATATTAATTTATGGAAAGTACTCATGTGCAGTCTTGACATTTGTTTTTCACATATACTAGCAACAGGAAACTCAAGCCTTTGAATGTTTATAAGAAATGAGCACAAATGCAAACAATGCTGACAGAAGATGATTTTCTTTAAAATCTGACAATTTTCAGTTCTTCTGCATTTCTCATTTGTCCTTATTCAGCACATTTTAACCCACAACTGTTATCCTCAAAGGTCATAGGAAACTCAGTTTGTCGAATAAAGCTGAGACACTGCAAAGATGGAAACACATACAGACTGAAACTGATAGAGACATATACACAGAAATCTTACAGATGTCTGACCATAGTGTGCATAAAGAATCCTCTATTTATTAATGGGGACCCCTATCCACCATAAACTAGAAGATCCAAGTTAAAAAGGAAAAGCCATATTATCAAACAGTAATTGGCTCCATGGAATAGTCACTCATATCTATACTTTCAGATAGTCCATGGCAGCAGGGTTACACAAAACTCTTCAGTCTGACGCAGCCTAAAACTCAGTACTGACTCCTTCACTGAACTGCCAGGACTGTCAACAAACACATGTAGAGCAACTACAAGTCTTATTTGCTCTGCAGAGCTCTTAGATAAATCCCTGCTTAGAGTGGTCCTCGGGATGACTGAGCTACAAAGCTGGTGGGTGCCAGTGACCGCTCCAACACCTGCTGCCTCACTAATGATCTCAAATCCCTCATTCTCACAGGGAAGCAAGATACATCAAAAATACAGAAAGAGGAGACTCACTCGTGGAGAGGGAAATAAGCTTTTTGGAGTGTCACATCCAGCAGCTCAGAGGAGTACTAAAGGGAAGAAAGGTGAAAAACAAGCAAACAGCTTTTGTTTATTTTTCATTAGAACTGCTAAGCTATTTTGCATTAAAGAGATGTCCTTTGTTAACAACAACTCCACAGCTATCAGATGTCTTTTAGCAATGTCATATGTGGATGTTTATCATCTGCTGTGTTAGCCTTTGTCCGAGCTCAGTCTCCTTGATATCAAGCAAGAGTGACTTGTAGGTCCTAGTCCAGGTGTTGTGCTATTTGTGTGCTTTGCATTCTGGGCACAGAAACAGAAGAACTGAATCTTGAGGCTTTGTTTTCTCATCAGTTGTTTTAATGAAGCAGAATAATTCCATTACTCTATACAGAGGGAGCAGGCAGTCTGTCTTGTCCTTCTGAGGTATGTTTGCTGGTTCATAATTTGCAGTGGTGATCTTGAAAATGCTGGCATAGTTTACAGCGAGGCACTCTTCAGAAAGGAGATATATCACTGAGAATTACTTGCTTATCAGGTCACTCTCTCCATCATCCAGTGCAAAAGGCCTGTAAGGTAATTTTCATTCCACCTGGTGCTCTAAATCCATGTCACTCTGATGTTTGCAGAAAAGGAGTTCATTCGCTTTATTTGCATCCTTACAACTCCAGACACACTGTAGTACCTACCCAGGTTGCCTTGGCTGCAAAGAGGTGGCAGGGGCATTTCAGGATCTTGTGCCATCTAAAGAAGCAGCAACAGAATGAAAAAGGGAGGAGAATGCTGTGCTACACAAGACATCCAAGAAAGACATTATGCAGGTTACTAGAAACATCCTGCAAGAGAAGCAGACTTCTAGGTATTTTTTCAGAGACTGGCAGTGTCTGAAACATCATGGGATGATGATGTTGTGACTACTTTAGTACTTCAGCATCTCCACCAGGAAACAGCTCACAAGGTGCTTACACTGAAAAACAAAGCAAGTAAACAGCTGGCTGGAAGTTAGAATTGTACAACAGCACTGGTCCACAGGAGAGATCCAAATACCAAGCACAAGCATGTACTGGAAGCATTTTGGAACACATGAGCAACTGTGGTTCACTCCATAATATAGGCTTTCAACTGGATCAGTGAAGACTCAGTTCAGAGAAGTGATGGGGCAACACACATCCTGACAAGTTTGGCAGACACTAGGCTTCTTTAAGTATATTGATGTGCCCTGATCTCCTGCCCCATGCTGCACAGGCACATCCTTTGCTCCTTATGGTTTGTGTTGATGGAGCCTCAAAGATTTTTCTCTTTGGTGTACTACTTTGAGACACCTTTGCAGCAAATCACATGGCATCATTCAGCAAGAGACAAAGGTCACACATCCAGCTGTGAAGTGGGCTAGTAACATCGTACTGCATGATTCCTAAAACCAGCTGTAATAATGGGGAAAATGTAAGGGACTGACATAAAAGCAATCTGACGATTTAGTGTTGCTATGCAACTTGAGTTGGGAACAGACTTTTTGCAGTTGCTTCTTAGCTATCCATTGAATGCTCAGTGACAGTGTCTGGCAACATTCCCCACTCATCACTTTACCTAAAGCACCAAGAATTCATGTGCAGG
This sequence comes from Regulus satrapa, assembly GCA_013396955.1. Taxonomy (NCBI): domain Eukaryota; kingdom Metazoa; phylum Chordata; class Aves; order Passeriformes; family Regulidae; genus Regulus; species Regulus satrapa. Next base: position 580,263 of record VWZN01000791.1, read on the forward strand.
TTTTGTGCCAAGGTGCCCTCTTCGAGCCACTAGTTTAAGCAAACCGAGATGCAGACACTTACAATGCTTTTTACAACCTGAATGAGATTCCTGGTGTGCTACGCACACACATAAACAGCTACATGCCTTCACACACATTTCTCTTTCCTCTGATTCATTGCAGATCTTCCCCTTTTTCCTCCTTTTTTACCTTAAGGTCATCATGAAGATGACCTTCTTGTCAAAGAAGAGTACTGTCTTTGGAATCTTTTCCTTGGCCATGTCACAGCTATTATCACACCGGTTCACACTGTTTTCTAACTTTGTACATGTGATTCCTTCAGACCTTTCCATCTTTCTCCCAGCTGTTTTCTCAGACTCATTCAAATTTGGAATAGATACAGTACTTGCTCTGTCTTGTTTTATTCTCTATCCTAAAAGTGCCTTGACCTGTCTTGTGACTGACCAGTTTTAAAACCATGAAGCAATGATGCCTTCAGCCCTTTCCTTGGGACTCTGAAAGACTCAGAACAAAACTCAGTGGTGAAGGAAGCTGACCTGCTTATCTCCCTGGCTGAAACCTGACTGTTTCTTATGACATCTCTTTGTGCCACCCTCAGAAACTTGCCCTTGCATCCTGGTATCATCTGAACATCAAGGTGATGGCTATTCTGCATAATGAGTAATTAATTCCCTATGATCCTTTGTTATCACTTCCCAGACCTCACTCAATTTGTTGCTTTTCTTTGGATTCCTGTGCTTTCCACAATCTGTTTTGTGGTGTTGCTTGTGTGATGTTTAATAGCCGCAGCTCAGAGTTGGCTGCATTTCAGTGGTAGGAGGGGGAACACAGGGAACTGTGAACTGAAACTCCGTATAATGTTGCTAAAGATGAGAACAAGTAAGGGAGTGTTTGCTGTGCACGCTATCTCCAGAAAAACATCTCTGCAAATATGTATCTGTGCAGGCATTGTGGAGATAGGGATTACGTTATGCAGAGGGGAAGAGCAGCTGACTGACAGTAGAGAATTGCAGTCCATATTGATGTTTCACAATTGTGTATCTCTCTGCAGAACAGCCATGAAGCTCTCGAAGTCATTGCACTAAANAAGATAAATCAATAACTTCACTCACCCTTTTACCACAGCTCAGAGGGTGGAGGAGGAGTGTGTCATAACAGCTCACAGTAGTGAGAAAATTTTAATTGAAACAGTCTTCAACCAGAAAATACTTTGATAAAATCAACATTTTTCAAAAAATTCTAAGTAGTAATTAAAAATCCCTGTGTAAAAGGAGGTTGAAACAAAAATTTCAATATTGAAAAGTCTGTCTTAAGGAAAAAAGTGACTGATTTTCTTTCAGATTAAACTACTATTTTTGAAAACAACCGGGTATTTTCTTAACATATTTTTCTGCTTTTATTGTTTTTACATTCTTCAGTTAATAATGAGAGACATTGATGTGTTCAATATCCTGCTATTAGCCTGGAATCAGGTTTCCAGGATATTAAAAACAATTGGTCCCTAACTAGTACCCAGAACATTTCTGTTTCAGAGTGCAAAAATTTAAATTGTTTCATTCAGCACAGACTAATAAAGCTGCTATTGCTTTTGATAGAGAACTCATTACTTTGTAGGAAAATCACTTGTTTTGAATATAAAATATAACCTATACTAAATTATATAACAATATTTCATCATTATATTCATGGTATGTTATGTATTTAATTGTTATATTTATAGTATGTTATGTTACTGGTAGGATTGCATAATGGGGTCTCACATGAGACTTGATTTGGCATAACCTAACTCTGCATTTCAACTGCTATGTGAAAAGACTTTACTAATTTTCAAAATAAGATATCCATTATTTTTCTAAAAGTATCTAATTGAAATGATCATAATTTTCTATGAATACACTAAAAATAGTATATTTATCACTAAAAGTAACAAGACGCCTTGAAATCATAAACTTTGACATTTCTCTCAAATTAACATTTCAAGTTTAATCTGGCTCTCACTTAACCTGTGATTCATTTTTTTGTACTAACTCTAAATCTCCCTATTTGGAATAGGTTTCAGATTGGAGGCCTTGTCAAAAGCAATCATCATAAATTCAGCATGCACCTTATTGTAGCTTGTTCTACCCGCATTTCTGAAAGATCAAGCAGCTAATCGGTACTCACTTTCATCCCAATATTAATTCTTTTTTATGCACTCACAGGGATCTCAAAATTATCCCCATCTGAATATATAAATGAGGATAAAATAAATCAGGGTAAATTAAATCAATCTTGCCACCGAACCACACCCAAGAACACAGAGGATTTCAAGGCTCCCACCACAGCCCTGCTCACAAGATCCTGTTGCAGGGAGGACCCGGGATGGGACTGACACTTCTCCTCCATTCCTCTGCTCACCCCATGGTGCATCAGAAGAGCTTGGACTTCCCTTTCTAGCACGTGAAGGCAAGAAGAAAAGAAAAAGCTCTGCTTTCTGAAAGCACAAGTCTTCTTCTTCCTGCCGTCAGCAGCTGCAGTGGAACTGCAACCCAAGGCTTCCACCTAGTGTCTGCCGGCCAGCTCGGCACAACACCCCGCTGCAGGCTGGGGTGCCAGGGGTGCCCTGGAGCCCACATCAAGAGCAAAGCCTTGGCTTATTTTTGAGGTGGGAATGTTTTCCTTACAACACAAAACCAAGCCTCTGTTCATTATGAACCATCCAAGCTGTCACCTAGAGCTAACCAGCTTCTGGTTTACATGCGGAAAATAAGATTATTATAGTCTATTTATTTATTTCCCCATCGTACAGACAGTGCTAAAATCCAATGCTTTAGGTGGATGCAACAGAAAAGAGGAGAAGAGAAGTTTGTTGAATTAGGAAGGACCACTCTCATATGCTTAAGGATATTTTCTTAACCTTTCTCTGGTGCTGACTTGCCTTCATGGCAAGCCCACAAGGAAACTGAGTGACTGTCTAACATTTCAATTCTACTACTTAAGAGATACTTAAAAATTAGGCACAACCTTTAGATTGGATATGTGATAGACAAGCACTTTCCTTCCACTTGTGTTTGACGGCTTCCTCCACCTTCATTTCACATCAAGGTGATGGCTATTCTGTATTACAAGTAACTCATTCTCTGTGATCTTCCTTTTTTTTTTTTTTNCCTTCCCCGACAAACTTTGCAGACTTGGTGGGACTTTAATCAAAACAAAGAACAAAAGATCCTATGAACAATTGTTTCTGCCTATCCCTTTCTCCATCCTATGAAAAAATAGTGTTTGCTGTTGAGATTTTATTTCTTTAAGGACATCTAAAGCAGTACAATCTTGGTAGCTGTCAAAGTAGTACCCTTTGTTTGTTGTCACCCTTATACACTCACACAGTGACCTGAGATGAAAGTGTGTTCTACATTTTTCTGGTAAGTCCAGCTTTTAAAAATCTCTAGTGCAGGTGTTCCCAAGACCTTTCACAAAAGACAGTTCCTCTGTTTTAAAATGCTTCTCTTAATTTCTGCTTCAGCTTCCTTGGAGCAAGGTTCTTTGTGCATTGGTTTATGGAAGCTAGAGGCTGTGTTCTCCCTCCAACATCTGCTATTAGTCATTTGGGCAAGTGGGTGTGTATATGTAGATCCATCCATACACCCATTCACAAGAAAACTCCATTAAGAGGAGTTCAGAGCTTACAACAGGGCCCCAGAGCTTTTTAGAATACGTAGTCACACTCAGAAACTGTAGTCACTGAAAGCCATAAAAACTCACCAAGCCATGAAACCTGGTCCAGCTGCCTCAGAATTCCAGTATCCCACTGCTCTCACCTACAAAAACCCATATTCCTTCAGATTCCCAGTGGCCTATTTTTTTTTTTAATTATGTGCTTGAAATCCAGGATATGTTCTATGGGGTTCAAAAACCATTTTCACTGAATCAGTCTGTGTGCAGTGTAAAGGTAAACAGGAAAAGAGAAGCCACTGACTGGAGAAATGGTCAGAGCTGATACACACACACTACCCCTTGGGGATGATGCAGGATTTTGCAATACAGACACAGCATCCTGCAAGCACAAGACCACCAGACTCCTATGTGGGAGCTCTACCACAGTACTGGTAGGAGCTATATGGTGAATACACAGAGTATATTTCATTGACGTCACTAGCCAGCATTACTTAGAACAGGGCTGAGCACAATTGCAAAAAGAACTGCCTCCAAGCTATTCTATTTATATTCCTACCAGAGCTACCATTGGTACAGTCATCCTGCTGCTGAAATCCTGACCCTGTCGTTCCCAGTGTAGCCACAGACCAGAGGAGATCAGTTTGGATCTTTCCAGAATTTGGCATGTCTTAATACCAGCGAAAGCAGCATTGGCAGGGGGTGGAGTGTGCTATTTGCAAAGGACCTGCGTCAGGATTGGCATTCAGTGAATAGCAAGGCATATGAAGGCATTTTATCCCAATATAGAGAATAACGCATCTTCCTCTGCGTTGCTGGTGGTAACTTTGGCAGTCCAAGGAACAATGGTAATTGCTTGTTACTGTGGAAACAAGACCTCCAGAAATAACACTAATGAGCCAGCAGGGTCGTGGGAGAAACACAAGCATACTGTCTCCTGCAAACATACATGATTTGGCTGCAAAGAGGAGATGGGGCTCTGGGGAAAGGAGCAATTTATGTGAATGCAACAGGCACCCAACACAACCTCCATTGATCCCCCATGCCAGTCTGAATCTGCAAACAATTCAAGGTACTTGAAAAAAAAGTTCAAATAATTTTGGAAATCATTGCTGCCCTAAATTTTGGGGAAGTTGACTGGGAGATCTTCCTTCCTTTGGAGAGAGCCATTTTGTGCAATACACCTGATAGGAAGATGTCTCCCAAAATCTCTTGATGAAAAACACTTTTTTACAAATGTCCCTACCCAATTCTGCAGATAGAATGGATGTCAGTAATCTGGGAGATGGGTCTGTGAGCATCTGAATGGTAAGGTCCCTCTCCTAATAACAGTCTGATCATGATCCAGAGTGTATACAGCAGAAGAGGGGAAAGAAGGTAGAAGACACCAAGAGCTTACTGCAGCATGTGCCTTTTTCCCCTTTCATGTTGTGTTGCTACTGACAAAGAGTGGAGAAGACAGTGTATAGGAAGGGAGATGGTAGCTGGTAACCTGTGAACACAGCTATTTTTTGTACTCCATATTCTTTTGCCTTGTAAAATCCCCAAAATTATGCTTTCTGCCCCCAGTCCCTACTGGGACAGCAGTGTGGTGAGTGGCTGCATATTTATAGTCATCTCACCCTCGTGCTTGATGCCAGGAAGTGGACCTAGTGCTCAAACTGCCCTGAAGGATTCTTCCTTCTGCTGCTAGTGGCTCCAAGGCTGTTATACTTGATCTTCCTACTTCAAGGTGACGTACTTCAGATTAGCAGGTGGTCTCAAAGGAGCAAAGATAGGCACAGAAGCCAGAGCTATCCTGGGCCAGACAACACTTTTAAACACATCCTGCCTTAACATGAAGGAATGTTTTTTGATTGTTCCACCCTACAGGGGACAGATAAGAAGATGTAAACATCAGTCACAGGGAGAAGAAAGGCATGAGCATACTCAGATGGCAGGGCCTTTTTTACTGGCAGCTCCTGTGGCAGGCCAGGAGCTTCTCAAAAAGCAAATAAATAGGTAAGATCACCACTTTGCTTGCTATTGCACTCCCTGGAATAATTTTTATTCACTGTTTGTTTATTAGCTATACCAAGAAGCCTCAGATAAAATCAAGCAAGGCACTACTGTACAGATTAGGAACATCCCTGACACCAGCTCTTGCCACACTGTATGCCCATACAGCAAGAAAAAGGAGAAGAAGAAAAAGGGTTTTGACTATAGACAAGGGACCTAAGGCAGAAAGACATGGAATGACTCAGCCATGGTTATATCAAGAGTTAGTGGCAGTCACTAGTTTACTAATACCAACTTCAGTCTGCACAGCCTTTGTCCAGATATTTAATCATAAATCCTTCCATTTTCCTACAAACCAAAAATAGAACATGGCAAGCAGTGCAAAGAAGTTTGACATATAAATGGGAAATAAAAATCAGAAGTTAAATTATCAAGATGTTGACATGTCCTTCAAATATTATTGCACTGACACAATATTGTGGGCAAGGGTTCTCCATAGCTTTAATAATTTTAATTTCAGAAATCTTAATCACATTTGTGTGAGGGGGTTTGACTCTTCAGAATAAATAACAATAACCTTTGAAAATGTTTAAGGCCTGCTCTCAGGCATGTATTTAAAACAAACAAAAAAAAGAGTTGTGTGTATATTGAGGCCAGTATTAACAGCTGAGCTCCTGGGGCCACCGTTCAGGATTTCTGCTTTTCCCCAGCAACAGTGGGTGACACTGCAGGTATCGGAGCAGAGTATGGTCCAGCAGCTCCTGGAGAGCCAAACTGGTTTGGAGCTGCAGCCAGAGAATGACGGAGACAGTTGAATAAAGGAGGAAATTGCCCCAAACACTGCTCCTTTGAAAAAAAGAAAACAGAGTTTAAATCCATACAGCCTCTCTCTGATCTGGTTATGTGAGCAGTGTCCAGTGTGCAAGAACAACACAGATGTTAAAGAAAGAGAGGAGAAAGGAAACTCAGTTTGGGTAACAATTTCTGAGTTTGTAGCCACATATCTGCCTAGAGCATCCCACCCCTCCAAACTCAGAAGGTTACCATGGTGACAAAATTCAGCTGTAGGTAAGGAAATGTTTCTGTTTGAGAGCCATTTTGTAGAAATATAAAACCTAAAGATTAAGCCCCATTGCACCATTTATAATCTTCGCTGCCACATATTCACAAGAAGATGAGCCTTCTTGTCTCAAGTACAGTTAACCAAAATGCAAATAAATCTGCTTTTAATGTTTTAATTCATGTGTTCTACTAATGGAGCTCATCTCCGTACAATAAAATAATGCTCTCAAATTCAGCAAAAAATGTAGGTATTCATTTGCTTCCGAATTGTGTTTAAGGGAGTTATTAATACTTTTGATTCTCAGAAGACAGATCTATTCCCTTGCTTGACTGTGAATTACAAGAAAATTGCCTTAAATCATATTTGGTTCCAATTCATAGCACCTGAAGCACAGCAAGTCCCCAGTGCAGCCCACATCATGCAAGCACGGCAGGGAGCCAAACATGGCTCATATTGTAGATTTCCTCCCAATAGCTTAGGAGAAGGCTACAGCCCAATGATCACACCTTCAACCAGGCCTAAATCATAGATCAGCTTATGAAAGCCATCACATTAAAATCCCTCTCCTCCCATCCTGGGATTTCTATGTAACTGGCATATACTAAGGTGACATTTCCTCAGTTGCCCCAACCTGAGTTCTGCTTCTGCTCCTTTAATTTCTCTGAGACTTAGCACAGACACAGGGAGCCACACAGCCTTGGACCACCATCACCTGGGAGTCAGGGGCAAAGTGCCAGCTGCTAGAAGCTCCTGTGAGATTACTGACCTTAACACTGCTAAAGCTTTCTGGCATTCAATGATGCCTTTTTCTGCAAACTCCTTGCCCCTTGTATCTCACACAGACACCAACATGCCTGAGGCTGTAAAAACATCCCTCATGGCCAGAGCACAGCTAAGTGACACTCTTGCTTTAATAGGGTCAAATGAGAAGCAAGACAATTGTGGACTAAACCCCTGCCTTAAGCAATGTATCCTTTTTATGAAAATGTTGGGGGGGGGAAGGGCTGGAACACTACTGAGCATGGGTCCATTACATGTCTGCCAATGCATTTCCACCTCCTTTTTCTCCACTGCAGGAATGAAGGCTCAATCCTTCCTCTTCCCCATGAACTCATGCAGCCATGTACTACTTGACCATTCTATTAACACACACAGCTACATCACAAGCATTGCAGAGAATTGCAGGTATTCTCCTTTTGCCTCAAATCCTTTCAAAAGACCTACTCTCTGAAATTTCAACATCCTGCTTTATTTAGTCTTCAAACTGCCTTTCAGTTGTCACTGAAATGTATTGGTTACAATTCATTTACAGTGTAAGAATTTATAGTGACCTATGCCTCAGTGAATTGTGACAGGTTAATTGTGCACTGAACTCAAATACACAACCAAAGTTCAGCCCCTGCCCAGCTACGGGGAGGGCTCTTTTGGTAACTTATTATGTCCTCTAGCCATGGGAGCAGAAGAGGGAACAATTACTAACCAGTAAAGCCAGCAGCAGCTCTCAGTTTTTATCACACAGTAGCAAATGGGTCTTAGTGGTTTTTGATAGGGTGAAGATTCTTGCTGCTCACCCTTCTTCCACCCACTGTACTGGAGAGTCCAAGTTAAGAAAAGGTTGTTCTGGTCACAGTTCAGATGGACACAGTCATTTCATCCACTTCAGTAGGACCAGCTATTTAAACCTGTCTATTGGTTTTGCATTACCTGGTTTTGGTAGCATGGGGCTACAGTGTGGCTTCTGTGAAAAGCTGCCAGAAGCTCCTTCTACATCCAGCAGAGCCAATTCCTGATGGTTCTAAAGATGGACCTGGTGAGCCAATTATGGTGGTAAACTTCTTTGATTAAACATTTAAGAACAAAGATAAACAAAAAGTGGTTGCACAATTTTAACTGGAGTGAGAACATGTGAGAAGAAATACTCTGCAGACATCAAGGCCAGTGAAAGAGGAGGAGAGGTGCTCCAGGCACCAGAGCCGGGATTCCTCAGCAGGCCATGCTGAAGACATGAGGAAGCTGCTGTTCCCCTAAAGCCTACGGAGATCCATGGGAATGCACAAAACCACCAGCAGGCCGTGGAAAAGCTCTATGCTAGAGCAGGTGGATGAGTGAGAGACAGCTGGGAGCCCATGGGACACTCACATGGAGAGAAAGGCCCTTCTCTCAGGCTGGAGCAGCCTTTCTCTGAAGGACTGCACCCCGTGGAAAAGTGACCCAGGCTGCACTAGGGTTTGAGGAGGACTGTTGCTTTTTGGACTCATGTTGCAGCAGTTCACAGGGAGTTGTTGATCATGAGATGGACTCGTATCAGAGAAGTTCATGTGTCATGGGTTGCAATGCAGGATGTGGCCAAGGGTGTGTATTCTATCACCATTTGTTGAACCTAGGTGGGGCAGTGTTGTTTATCTTCTACAAGACCCATCTTTGTCTCCTGTTAATGGGCCATTGTGGCTTAGATTGTAATGCAGGATGTGACTGGGAATGTGTATTGTCACTATCTGCTGAGCCCAGGAGGAAGAGTACTCTTTATCTCTTTCACCACAAATCCTTGTCCAGGAAGATATCTTCTGTTAATGGGCCATTGAGTGACTGATAAAATTACATCATCCTACTGTGAAATGATCCACCCAGGGAGAGGAGCCAGGCATTTCCAAATGAATAAAAACTGGGATTCAGAACACCACTGACAATCTTTTTCTTTTCCAGTGGATCCCCAGAGGAAAAGCAGGCCCTTCTATACCACCACTGGATCTTTGGAGGAGGACTGCGCCCTTCTAGAGGATCACTGCTTCAACAGAATCACATCTGTCACTCCATGAGAACTGCAGCCACCATTTAATTGGACTGCTACCAACACCCTGACTGACAGGGTGTCAGGTTGTATCTGACTCTGTCGGTATTTGTTTTTTACTAATGCATTTTTATTTTAGCATTGCTATTAAGTTGTAATTTTTTGTTGTTGGGTTTTTTTCCCCCTTGCTAGTAAAGAACTGTTATTCCTATCCTAATATCTTTGCCTGAGGGCCTCTTAATTTCAAAATGATAATTAGAAGGGAGGGGGTTTCATCTTTCATTCCAAGGGAGGCTCCTACCTTCCTTAGCAGACACCTTTGTCTTTTGAAATCATGATAAATGCTGGTGCCCAGTGTCAGGAAACGGGGACATTAAGAGTAAAAAAGGAGGAAAAGAGAATAACTGTTCTTGAGTAACCTGTTTGTGTGGTGTATATAGAAACCTCGTTAGGTGGCACCATGTGGTCTAGCTTATCCTGGCTTGGGTGGCACGTGGTTGTGGCTATATTTCTCCCATTTGCAGGCCCTTATATTAACATAGGTCCTGTAACGAAGGCTACTGTTGCTGTCATACAGTTTATTTTATGGGTTAATAAGGTGAGGAATTTCTGGGTTTTTCAGTTCCTCTGGAAGGTGGGCACATGGATTCAGAGCTATCACAAACTAACTGTATGTTTTGTGGGGTACTTTAATAATGGTACCTACTGTGAGGAAATGACCCTGGGGAAAATTTTCTCCCAACTCTTCGCCCAGCTCTTTTGGTCTGCCCCACCAGTTTTTGAAGGGCTCAAATCCTCTCTCAACACTAATGATATTGTACAGTGGCTGGTGTTGCTGACAGTACTGCTCTATTTAGTATTCAGAGATAAGAGGAGATTGACTTGGATCACCACCCTAATACCTAGCCCAGAGCATAGGGAGGTTGTCCCAGAGCTTGACCCNAAACCCTCTCCCTGCTTTGTAGAGGGAGAGTTTAATGGGGCAGCAGTGAAATCCACAGATGTTACAACTGCCCAGGTTCCACCTGCACCACAAGGGCAGTCACAACCAGCAGCCATTGCCCCTGTGGGCACAAGGAAGTCTAAGATAAAATTAGACAAGAAAGGAGGGTCCTCACAATCCACAAGGGAGCCAGAGGTTGACATTATCACTGAGTCACTGTCATATGAAAACCTCCATAATCTGCACAAAGACATTGTGCAATGGAAATGTGAGGTTTATACAACCTGGTTACTTCGGGTCTGGGATCTTATGGGTACAGACATGCAACTGAATGGTGATAAGGCAAAGAATTTGGGACCCTTGACCCAAGATTCAAGTGTTAATGAGATATTCATAAGGGAGCCGGGGCCCCTTTCCCTTTGGGAGTGGCTTTTGAGAAGTGTAAAAGAGAGATCTGTCCACAGAGACAGAACGCAGGACCACCAGCATAGAATGTGCTGGAAGACCCTTGAGGAAGGGATCAAACAGCTGAGAGAGGTGGCAGTATGGAAGTACTTTTTAGCAAGGACGGACAGCGTGACAATGACCCCAACAAGGTCAGGGGCACTGGGCAAATGGAATCTGGCAAATCAAGGGCTATCTCAATACACCACCTTCATTGCAACGATTAATGCTGATAACAACCAAGAAACTGTGGGGTCTGTTGCCAACAAGCTTAGGAATTTTGAGAATATGGTCAATGGCCCGATACAAGATCAGGTCTCTGCTGCGATTAAGAGCATCCAAGATGGAATATGGGAGATGAGGGAAGAAGTAAGGAAGATCAATGCAGCACCAGTATGAGTCAGGAGCCCAAATATCAGAGCCCAATGTCCCCTAGCTAGAGAGAGAGGATACACCCCACAAGCTGATCTGTGGTTCTTTTTGCACGACCATGGGAAAGACATGGGGAGGTGGGATTGGAAACCCACTTCTATTCTGGCAGCACAGGTGTGTCAAATCAAGGGAGAAAACACCAGCCATGGGAGTTCCAATAAAGTAAAGGTAGCCTCAACCTCCCATGACCACCTTGCTGGATAGTACAGAAAAGAGGAACTGTCAAATCCCCTTGAAGGAAC
>VWZN01000792.1:0-16266 GCA_013396955.1 Regulus satrapa
GCTTCAGCCCTGCAGAAGAGGATGTTGCTATATGCACCAATCTCCATTGGGAATGAGAAGCAGGCAAGGTAGCAGGATTTTTATCACTGTGAGTGATTTCAAATGTTTGCTAAAGAATAAAAGTTTACCCTAGGGGAAATAAAAAAATGAAATTGATGAAGAAAACATTCCAAGAGCTGACTAAAAGGAAAATTAGAAAAAGAACAGAAAAAAAAAAGTTGAGGAAAGCAATCAATAAAATATCTTCCAAGAGGAACAGTTTTAGGGCAAATTTGATTTCATGTTTTCAAAAACTGTATTTTTACAAAAATAATCTTGATCTGTTGAAGAAATTTTCAGATGAAAAAGGTTTGAGATGATATAGCCTCCATAGTCAGGAGGAAGCATACCGGATAAGCAAGTGCATTTAAGAATAAGTATCAGTTCTATTATGTGCATAAAGTACACAGAAAATGCCAGTAACATGTGGTAAAAACACAGCTTTTAAGGCCATTGAGCTTTTCCCTCAGACATTTAATTCCCTGACTTTCTGCAGCTTGAGAACAAAATCAGCTATGACAAACTCATGGAGTGGACCAGTCCCAAGGTGATGGAAAAGAAGAGGGTGAAAGTGTACCTTCCACGCATGAAGATTGAGGAGAAATATAACCTCACATCTGTCTTGATTTCCTTGGGCATGACCGACCTGTTCAGCCCCTTGGCCAATCTCTCTGGCATCTCTTCAGCAGAGGGCCTGAGGGTATCTGAGGCCATCCACGAGGCATATGTGGAAGTCACTGAAGAGGGCACTGAGGCAGGTGGCTCAGAGATTGTGACTGGAGACATCCAACATTCTTCTGAGTTTGAAGAGTTTAGGGCTGACCACCCCTTCCTTTTCTTTGTCAAACACAATCCAAGCGACATGATCCTCCTCTTTGGTAGATATTGTTCTCCCTAAGGAGAAAAAGGGCTGGAAATAATGCTTGCCTACCCCTAAGAAACAGACCCCCTTTACTCTAGTATTGTAGTATAATCTCATCTCTTCACTATCTCTAAGTGGAAAGCCTTCAATATCATGGGTAATATTCCTAAAGAAGAATGTGACTTTTCAGATATTTGGGTGCAGATATTTCTGCTTATATAAGTTGTACTTCAGACTTATATCCAGGAATAAATGAGAACTTTAAGAGGTTGCTTAGAAGTATTTTCCACAGGTGAGCTTTAAATTCATGAGCAGTGTTTTGATTCTTGTGAGAAATTCTGACACCGATATTGAGAGCCTGGTTATTCTCTAGGAGTTCTCTGAAATAAACACAGCTTTTAGAATAATGCTGTTATTTTCTGTTGAACTTGTTGGGCAAGAATACTTGAATTGATGCCTGATTAACTTGCATAAAAATAAAAATTCTTAATTTTAGCAAATCATTCTTCTTTGAGTAAAGAAGTATTTGTGCTTTGTGCTGCAAGTACTGTAAGGCTAAGGTCTCTTGCTCTGAGGAGGCATACAGAAAGTTTACCATTCCCTCCTACATCATCATCTCCAAACACACCACCTTCTGCCTGATACAATTTCCCATCTTCAGCCCTGTGACATGTCATTGATTTTGGGAACGTCAGCTGTTGGTACTTCTATTTATTCTAATAAAAGCATTGCAAACTAAACACGTCTCTACCTGTTCTGGGTTACCACACCCCACAACCAAAATATATGATCTAGCAGGTCATGGTTATTGACAGAATGCTTTTAGACTAGGATTTAGATACTACTTTCAAAACCAGATCGCACGCCAATATGAAGTCACTAAAGAGCTTAACATCTTTTTTTCTAGAATTCTGAGTTTAAGCAAAGTAAGCCCTTCTGCTCCTATTTTTACCTAGTGTTCATCTCCATATGACATATCAAATAACTCAGTTTTTAAAAATCTTTTAGTGTATTTCCAGACAGTTTAAAAGATTTCCCCTAATTGCCATCAGTAAATATGAGGTGATGCCTAAGAGATACAACTTCAAAAACATGAGAAAAGTATTCTTTTTAAGAGGTGGACTGCTTCAGCTGTCTAAAACCCACAAGAACCATGTGAGGAAATCTTTGTTACTGCCTTTTGAGAATATAATCCTCTAGAGATATTATTTCCTATTTCAGAGTCTTTAGGGGGGAAAGTTCTTCAGGTTGCAGTTTATCCAATTGAAAGACTTATTAGTGTCAATCACTGACTTAAGCTATCTTCTTTCTGCTGGCATACACGTGCAGAACTGCAAATCACAGTACTTAAGAAGTGCTTTAAAAAGGAGACACTTGGCAGTATTTGGAGCTGTCTCAAACATTTTCAAAGTATTAAATATAACTTGAAATTATGATGCTGACTACAGGGAAACATATCTTGGCTGCTATGAAGCCTGTGGAAGAACTGCAGGTACTGGTCTTCCCAAGACAGTTATAAGAGATTAGATATGGTTAACAGAAGTATTCAAGTAAAAACCAACTCTTATTTATGCAATTTCAAGGTTTACTATGCATATCATCTTCTGTTTCACTTAAAACCTAAGGCAGTAAAGAGAGTTTTGCTACAACTAAAACAAAAAAGAAAAAGGCAGGATTTATAAAATCCTGTTCTAAGAGGCAGAGGGTAAAAGTTTATAAACAATTATAGATCTGTTATTAAACCGAAACAAGCATATCTATCACTCTGCACTTTCTAGGTACAATGGAAATAAAATCAATATTTATTGAATTATATAACATTAATATAAAAATAACTATTCTCTTGTTTAATTGTTCCTTTGCTTGATGATTATTTTAAAGAGAAGAAATTGAGAAAATCAATGGTAATGAAATAAAAATTAATGAAATGGTAAATAGTTTCCCAAAACTTCATATGAGAGAGGTCCACCTATTGTCTTCACTGTGCAACAGAATTATTTGACTCATTTTACATTGGGCCTTTAGGTGTCACTAGGGATACAAAATGATGTCTCAAGTCTTCTGACAGAGAGAATGTTGAAAACTAGGTCTGGAAGCTTAACATGGCTTCAAATTTGATTCTTAATTTTTGGGCAAGCAGATGAATATGATCAATATACTGAAAATGTAAACCAGTAGCACTGGGCTTGAAACCCAGTAATTTTTGAAGAAAAAGACAGAAATATTATTTGGTGAAAGACCAGAGGCATTTTAAGACATCTTCGTCCTGGAAAAAAATGTCATTGTCAAACACCGTAGAATGGATAGAGCTGTTTTGTTTATGAAGGAGAAACCATCCTCTAAAGAGGCTAAAATGAGAGGTAAAAGTGCAGATTCAGTGAGGTTGAATAAGATCCCTACCCCTGTATCAATGGCTGGGCCCAGTACTGTGCTTGTGTATTGCTGGTCTGGGCTGGCAGGACCTGCTGCAAAGGCACTGCCATGGTCAGTGTGGCTGCTGCAGCTCCCATGGGAAGCAATCCTGAAAAGACCAGTCTGGAGGGAGTCACAAAGGGACAAGCAGCCATGAGGAGAGCAAACTCTGCCTGCTGTTTCCCAGGTCTGAAGTCTGGCAAGAGTTTAGTAACATGAATCCCAGTTCCCACAAAGTCTGGGTATTGTCCTGCAGACCCTGTTCCTCCCTGGTAGCTAGTTAATTGAGGCTAGTATGTCAGTAAACTGCTACACGTCCATTCATTACACTCCATTTTCACTATGTGCCATGTTGTTCTGGATTTACTGTGCTGCCAGGGGCCTGTGGAACACACACACACACACACACACACACACACACAGGACAGCATCTGAAATGCTCCATGAACTAAGAGTACCTTTCCTTCTTGTGTCATTTGGGGAAGGGTTGGAGATGACATATCTTCCCTGCCCTTTGGGGAATATAAATTTCTGAGACCATTCCCCATCCCTCTCCATATGTGACTTTTGAGAGAGGCCTACTGTCCCCTAAGCAAACCAAATCCGTGACTGAAGGCACAAGATTTAACAAGCATTATTCTTTAACCATAGTCACTGGAGAAAGTGCAGAGAACCTCCTGGACTCCAGGGCAGAGCTGTCCTGGGCTCCCAAATGGTGTTTGAGAAAGCACATCTTGCTGAATCAAACAGAAAGCTACATGCCTGCTAGAAAAGCTTTGACACAGAGCAAGACTTTCATTTTTTGTGGCTAGTGGGCTAAGATTTACCAATAAGGAAAAGAAACAACAGAGAGGGGATTGTCAAAAAGCAGCAAGGGTAAGGCAGCTTGGCAAGGAAAGGGGA
The DNA here is from genome assembly GCA_013396955.1 of Regulus satrapa. Taxonomy (NCBI): domain Eukaryota; kingdom Metazoa; phylum Chordata; class Aves; order Passeriformes; family Regulidae; genus Regulus; species Regulus satrapa. The sequence continues at coordinate 4,217 of VWZN01000792.1, forward strand.
TCCAAAGTGAGAGGTGACAAGACCAGGAGGGCAGGGGCTTTCCCCATAACATATTAAATGCTGCAGCTCCCTACATTACTGCTACAGTCCAGTGATTGCCAAACAAGCCTGTGGTCATGAGGTAGGTCAAATATCAAGCCTGCAGGTTAAATCCACAAATCAGGGTCTGTAGTGCCCCTAACCAGAACACTTGTACATCAAGGAGTTTGTGACCACTTAAAAATGGATCTGATCAGGCTGATCAGTGTGTGCAGTTTTGTGTTAAGTTATACTGCTTTGTGTCCAGGACTATAGAGTGCTGATTATATCATGTGGCTGTGGTCTAAACTTAATCTGCTAATCATAATGGAGAACTCACAGATGGTCCCAAACTGGCACCCCGTGATGATGCTACCAGCATAGTCTTGTTTTTATATTCAAATGAAGCAGCATTTCTTTCATCAGTTGAAAGGATAAACAAAACATACCTATAAAAGTGTAAAGATCACACCATCAGTGAACTTCTGCATGCATAGTATGCTGTTCCCTGAATAAAGATCCATCCAATGTTGTACCACTTCAGGATCCAGCTACTGGAAGGGACATGAAATTGTCTGTGCTTTCTCCTTTCCCCTTCTCATGTCATTTCCAATAAAATGCACTTTAATAATCTTCTTACTAGTGTCCAAAATGAGCACTTGCAATGTCCATCTTGCTGAGGTTCATGGCCAGGCAGAGGCATGCAAACTAGCAGGGGCCAGTCAAGAGACTCCACTTAAATTTTTCTCTTGAGTGAGGGGGATGTAGACCCCCATGGAGGAATCTCACAGCTCTGCCACAAACAATGCCCTGATTCAAGGCTTGGAAGCTGCTTTGCATGTCCCTGAGCCCAAGCAGTCAAACTCATAGGAGAGGGATGATCTCAAGAGCAGAGGTTTCTGAAGTCCTGAGTGTAATGGAGGCAGTGACAGAGGATGGCTATTCAGTATATCTTCTGACACAGGAGCTTAATGGCATTAAAAGAGGTTAGTGGAAAGTAGTTAAAAATCCCCAGGAAATAGACGTAGCTGACAACAAACAGCTGAATGATGGAATTAATGGTCAAAGAATGCAGGAGATCATAAATTTTCACATGATTTTAGAAGGAAACTGGACAAAATGATGGAAGAGAAATCAATTTATATATATACACATATAGAAAATATGGTAGAATTTGAGTTTCAGGACTGACAACAGCCAGTATTAGGACCCTGAAAGCACAACCAGCTTCAGCACGAGATGTCCCCAGCACCCTCTGCACATGGGTCTGGAGCTTGTATTGGGCACTGGCACCATTTGTGAGAGGAGGACATAAACTCTCCTTGGCTGGTTGCAGCAGACCCTGCAATGAATGGAATTAACTCGTTGTAGGCCAAATCTCCAGTCAGAGAAGCATACAGCACCTCTGTTTGGAGTAACTAAGAAAGAATGGAGAGATATATGTGACATTTGTGTTTGGAGGAACAAAAGAGAGAAGACATGGGGATGTTTATAAAAAGGAGATGTTATTAAGAGCACAGCTGAAGGCACACTGTTGGGAGTCGCGTCTGGGGCACTGCAGCCACAGGCAGCTCATACCAGGGCAGTGAAACTCCAGAGGGACTGCAGCCTGCTGGTCACCAATGCTGAAGCAAGGACATCTCTGTGGATCTGCAGCACCTGAAGCAGACTAGAGCGCAGGATAAAAGTGAGCAGCAACATCTGGCAGATATAAACAGTTATTTCCCATCACAACCTCTTCTATTGCTTGCTGATTCACCAAAGGGACTGTTGAACACTGAGTGTAACAAGGAAGCTGAAACTAGTAAGCATAAGAGGAAACTTTTTTTGTATTGAAATGTGGGGAAGCAGGATGAAAGGTCTGTTTGTTTCACAGTTTGTTAAATTGATTTTGTTTGCTCCCAAATAAACAACAAAAATTAATGTTAATCTGCAAGAAATTAAATGCAACTCCCCAAGTCAAAGCTGTTGCCCACAAGAGAAACCTGTTTCAGCCTAGACATAGCACTAAAGTACTCTGCAGGTTCCTGTCTGCAGTTCTACGTCCTGACAGATCTCAGTCCAAAGTCTTGTAGCCTAATCTCCAGGCCCATCTCTTTTGGTCATAAGTGTATGAGAGAGCTCTGAGTGCACTAGTGAACTTGTAATAGTACTGCTCAGCCATACCTGGAGCCTCTCCCACACCCGTGACCCCAGGAGCTCTAAGCTACGTGCTGGACTTTCAGTTCCCATCTCTATTACATCAGTGGTGTGTCAGTCTCCAGTTCAAACACAGCTGTGCCCATTCCTGGCCAAGGACTCCTAACGTGACCTTGGCCCTGCCTTGTGATCACTGGACCTGGACCTACCTCTGCTGTGTGAACTGACTTTGTGGTCAACGTTGTCTTTGCACCTGCCTCATAGCCATGACGTTGCCTTATGACCTTGGACTGCCCATGATCCTCTGGCCTGCTCTGCTCAGCTGCTGAGCCCTGGGCTGGTGAGGCACCAGCTATGGCATTCCCCTTGCCTCCTGGATTATTCCTCCTTGGGAAAAGCTGGCCCTTGCTACACTCTGACAGTGAACTCAGTCCTCCCTGAGCCCTCTGCAAAGCACTGAGGAACCTGGGTCTCCAGTCACATGGGGTCTTGTCCTTACAAACCTTCCTGAGCTTCACAAAGCACTCATTAATCAGAGCCAGGCTCCTGAGTGAACCCCCTTCCATCCAGACAGACCATTCTTCCTGGCTTGCTCCTGACCAGCCTCTGGCATCTTTTGGGTGGGGGGGCTTCAGATCTCACTCAGCTCCTGACCATATGCATTTCCTATCCACTGCCCCTGTCCCAGCTCTGTGTCCCCTGAAACAGCCCTCTAACACCCCACAGCCACAGAGTCACTCTAAAGTGAGTCTCTCCTGAGCTCAGGTCTCCCTAAGGAGCAAGGGCACACACCGCAGCAGGGAGGCTGCTGGTCCAAGCCCTGAAGGCACTAGAAGCCCTCAATGGCCTTGATCTTCCGTGGGACCTTTCCCTCCCACTCAAAGCCCTGGATCCCATGCCATCCCATCCTGAGCCATCAGCCCCTCCCCAGTGATACCACATCAGGGGCTGTTCTCTTGTTCCACTCAGTCCTGCCCTGCTGGCCATGGGCCCTCTTGACACCAACTTGTGCACTCATTTCCTGGCTTGAACTTGAGCCTACTCTGTCACTACTGACCTGCCTTGTAGTCACTGGATCTGATTGCAGCCCTCACTTGTGGAGAGACTTCCCAGCTCAGTTTTGGACATGCCATGTCACTTATATCATCTCATGTTCTGAAGGCTTGGTTGGACCTGTCACCCTTTCAGAGTCTGTCCTGTTTCCCTTGCTCAGGTACTATGGGGCTGCGCCCTGGTCAGTGAGCCTCTCATTCCACAGGCAGCAACCAGTTCTCATTACTCCCTAATCCGAGGCTCTGGAAAGGAACAATGGCTCCTGTTCTCTCCTGCTGTGTCCATGGATGTTGATGGACCCTGTTCCTGACATTGGTTCTGCTTCCCTGTGGTCAGATACTGTGGTATGGCACCCAAAGGTGAGGGCACTGCCCTCTCTGGGGGCTGACTCTTGGCCCAGCTCACTGTCCTCATGAAGCAGCCTTGCTCCTGCTGCTTCTCTCAGTACAGACAACTTTCCACCCGAAATACTGCCTGTTTACTCAGCCTATAGTTCTCCAATGTGACTACAAGGATTCCCTAGGAGATCAACCTGAAGGCCTTATAAAGTCAGGTGTACAATATCCTCTGCTCTCCCTTTGCTTATACAACAAGCTGTGTCATCCTAGAAGCCAGTGATGGTTTGTCAGGAGAGATTTGCCCTTGGTAAATCTGTGCTGGTTTTCCCCCATCATCTTTTACTCCTTCATGTGTCTCAAAATGTTCCCAGGAGGCTTTTCTTGGAGGGATTTGAGCTCAGATCATCATACCAGGGCGTTAGTGACCCACATAGTACTTCTCCACTAGGAGAAGGCACAAGCCTGAGCATGCTGAGTGTGGAGGTTAGCTCCCCATCCTGTGCTGTCCTGCATGTTGCCCTGGGCTGCAGCATGAACCTGACATGCAAGTCAGAAGGGAGGAACCTGCTGGTAGCTCCCACTTGGCATGAGTGACTGCATCCCCTGCATCCTTGCATTTAACATAAAGTGAAGGAGAAAGTTTTCATGTGAACCTCCTTCTGTTTCTCAGAAGAAATTAATTGTTTTCTTCTTTAAAAATTCCTGCAAGAGCTCTAAAGACCGAAGTGTCAGTGAGCACCAATCTCTGTGGATGGGACTTGCACTACATGCCATTCCTTGACTGGTGATCTTTCCAATGCTGCACAGCTTGGGGTTCCCTGCAGCTAAGAAAACATAACAGAATCAGAGAATCAGGTTGGAAAAGATCTTTGAGATTATCAAGTCCTACCTATGACCTAAGACCACCATGTCAACTAGACCGTGGCACTGAGTGCCATATCCAGTCTTTTCTTAAACACCTCCAGTATTCCAATGCCCAATCACCTTTTCTGTGAAAATTTTATTTCTAATGTCCAACCTAAATCTCCTCTGCTGAAGCTTAAAATCATGTCCTCTTGTCCTATTGCTACTCACATGGGAAAAGAGGCCAACCCTCACCTGGCTACAACCTCCTTTCAGGTAGTTTTAGTGAGTGTCAATAAGAATTATCTGTATTTTCCATTTTTTCCTTTCAATGTTAGCTGCAATAAATGGTATTTTAAGCAGTATCTTAGAGATTGTGTCATTCTTGGCAAGGATCATAATGAGTACTAACCCTTAGTGCCTGGCATCAGTGCATTACACCTGCAGAGACCTCAGTTCTCCTCCTTTTCCTTTCTGAAAATCAGTCACTTTTTCAAATCACCAGGTACCTTCTGTAATCATCCTGACTTTTCTGTAGTCTTCCTTTCACTGTTGTACCTAAAGAAACTTTTCATACTGTCCTTCACATCCCTTGTTAGTTTCTCCTTCAGCACAATTTTTGCTTTTCAGATTCCATCCCTGCATGCATGGTAAAAGCTTCTATACCCCTGCCTGGTGGACTCCCTTTGCTTTCAACTCTTGTGCACTTGCTTCTTGCATTTGAGCTTGGACAGAATGAAGGCACCTTTATCATCAGAGACATGTTGCTTCCACAGAAAGATACGTGGCATGTATGGAAGCAAGGCAAAGGCTTTGCATCTATGTGAGGTTCATTCAGCCACAGTGAGGATGTTTTTTAAGTTCTGAATCAGACTCCCATCAAACCCATTGCTGACCTGTGGGATGTGATCATTGAAATTTATGCCATGACAGTCACATCAATCTATGTCAGGGGGAGGAACAGTAAGAAATCCATGGGGGAGCAGTAAAAAATGATCATCTGTACAATAAAGTTTAAGCCTGTGTCAACTTCAGATGAATAAAGGGATGCAAGATACCATATGGGATATCCCAAAGACAATAAAGAGCAATGACAAATGCCCTGTCACAGTCTGTGAGAGATCAAGGCAGCACTGCAAGCAGCAGCACACATCTCCAATGGCACACAGCTGTTGCAGAAATCTGCCAGGTGGGCTATGGGCACCTGTCTGAAGGAGCTTGACCACATACTTCATTTGCTTTGTACTGGAGAAAAAACAGAACCACAGAAAGCTGAAGAGAGAAACCATCATTGATGGCTGCAGCACCTAGGTCTGCAGTGATAAAAAGTTAGACAGTCAGATGCAATCAGTAACTTCTCTGTGACTGATTGTCCCTGATTGAAAGCTAGCTTCTAGAGTCACAATGTGGAATGAAGACAAATACAAAACAATTAATATGCTCATTTCTATTTGCAAAAGAGCAAGAACAAGGAGAGAAAACAATCCTGAGTTCTAAGTAGGTTTCTGTGATTGGATGAGAAGCTTTGTTCTGTGAGCTGACCTAGACTTCATATCCTTTTGGATAAGAAGTACCTTTTACACTGTCAGTTGCCCAAAACTCAGGTACTCAAGAGTCTGTTGGTTTAGGGACAGCTTCACAATGAAATGCCTGGCAGAGGAAAGGTCAACCAAGCCTTAGCTGACCTCTTTCTTGGGACAAGCATTGTCAAACAAGATGTGTGACTGAACTGTTTGTACTCCTTTGCACAGCTGTGTTGGACAGGAAAATCCATTGCCAGTTGTCCCAAGTAGTCTTCCAAGTGCCAGAAGGTTTGCTTACTCTAGACCTCATGTCAAGCAGACTGTAAATGACCTTTTAGTGCTGATGCTCTGTTGATGGTCTGCTCTGATCCAGTTGTTCATCTGCTCATGGGTATATTCTGTTGCTTAAAACTGGCCTTGCATTAACTGCCAGTCTGAGATGTGCCATAAACAATGTGAGAAAACAGCTTATTAAGTGAAGACACACAGGTTCAAAGAATCATGGATTATCTCAGATTAGAAGGGTTCTATGAGGATCATTGAGTTCAGCTCTTTGATCCTTGCAAGACTACCTACAAATAAACCATATGACTTAGAGCATTGTTCAGACACTCACTGAACTCTGACATACTGGGTACTGTAACCACTTCTCTTGGAAGCCTGTTTCAGGGTGTGGATGACCACCCTCTGGAAGAAGAACCTTTTCCCAGTGTCCAATTTGAGCTTCCCTTGATGCAGCTTCATTCCATTTCTTTGTGGCCCATAACAGGTCACCAGAGAGAGGAGAGCAACACCACCCCCTCCACTGCACCCATTGAGGAAATTGTAGGCTAAGATGAGGTCACACCCCAGCCTTCTCTTCTTGTCTTTGAGGCCTTTCACGATCTTTGTCACTCTCCTCTGTACACACTCTTAGAGTGTGATGTCCTTCTTACCTGGTGGTGCCATGAAGACACATCAGCGCAGAGTGGGAAAGTCATAGAATCATAGATTAGTTAGGGTTTCAAGGGACTTTAAAGATGCCCCTTGCCTTTGGCAGGGACAATCACCTCCCTCAACCAGTTGGTGATACTGAACCTGATGCACCCCAGTATGTGGTTGGTCCATTTGGCTACCAGGACAGATTGTTGACTCATATTCAACTTGCCATCGACCCAAACCCATCCCAGACATCTTTATGCAGGGCTTTTCTTAACCTTTCATCCTCCAGTCTGTACTTGCAATGAGAATCACCACATCACAGATGGAGAATCTTGCACTTGCTCTTGTTAAATTTCATACATTTGATGCTTGCTGACCTCTCCAGTCTATCCAGACCTCTTTCTAAGACCCCTGAAGGAGTCCACAACTCCTCCTAGTTCAGCATTGCTGGCATATGCTCACTTTGGCATGCTCATGTCAGCTTTCTCATCATCATCTTAGAAGGATAACTGACAATCATTATTTTGTGGGCACAAAGCTTAAAAGGAAAGGCGTAATACATGCCCTGTGACTTGGGGTCCAGGCACACCTCCCACTTTTTAATCATATGTCAGATTTTCTTCTGACTTCCTGGCAACAGAAAGCACTTCTGCCTCTCTGGTGTCCGTGTTACCACCTCAACTCACCACCCGAGCCACACGCTGACAGACAGCAACTCATCAAGGGAAATGTTTTTTCACAACAACTCATCAAGGGAAACTCATCAAGGGACGTTTATTTTTACAAGAGGAAGCAGGCTGAGGCAAAGAACACTGCACTGCCCAAACTTTTGACAGCAGGAGCCTACTCTACTTAATAGAGATCACAGTTATGTCCCATAAATTCTAAAGAATTATGTTGTACAGAGTCTGGGATCCCCCTTCTGCCTTCCCCTGCTTCTCCCTCCGCATTTAGAAATCACACAGTTCTTTGCAGAGGTCAGAATGCTTTCTTAACTGTTTGTCTATTCTATTATTTCAGTACAGAACAATAGCTTTTATAAGTGAAATGCTTTTATAACTGAAATATATTTGCTATTGTATATTATGATTGTCCCACAGACCATGAACACTCCTCTAGCTGGATTTCACAGCTCCTCCATCATCTGTCAGGCCATTAAGTTGCTCATGGAAGAGCTGAGAGATATGAGGCAAGTCATACAAAAATACATCTGAAACTGACAGTTTTTTACTTGGTCTAGAGTTATATTTTGCTGTTAACCCCCAAGAATAAAATACTTTGCTATGAAACCACACGCATAGAAAGATCTTTTATAAATATTCCAGCTTCTAAAATAATTTTTTCCTATTTTTGACTTTAATCTCAACTGATTTTGATACATGCAACCTACTTTATTTCCCCAGTTTTTCAGAAGAATAAAAAGCTAAGTCCTGTCCTCCCTTCTCTTCTGTCTAGCATGACTACGTGTTATACATTCAGAAAGGACTAACTGAAAGAGAGTTCTGGTCTATTACTACAACCATAATAACAAATTGACTAATTATTGATGTATTGAATAACTGTGTGACACCTATTATGTGTGGCATCACTAAGGTTTTCACACTTTTTGTTTTTATTGCCATCCCAGTATCTAGCTGCAAATGAGGCATTATTTCCCAGCCTTTTTTCCAGCCCAGTGGTCCTGATGTACTGGTGGAAAGTACTGTTACACAGAACAAAATACTAATATTTGTTTTCTCTTCAATCAAGCCCAAACCCATTGAAACAAAAAAACAACCTAATACCATAAATTTACTTTTATTGTGTCAAAAGATAAACTTCTGAAGGACAGCGATGGGTGGGTCACAACTCAGACTGTATAAATTCCCCAGGACTCAGCCAGTATACCCACATAGAGCTGGAAAGCTGTATTGTCTTCGGTGCTGAAGCTTGAAGGTAAGCATTTCTCTCAGAAAATTTATCTTCTCACTGCATTATTTCTTTTATTATTTCTGACTAAACTTATAAAGAGAGAAATTGTTGTATTGCATTTGATATTTTTCAGGACAGAATATTTACATTATATTCTCTACAAATCCCACCACCGTATATGCATTTTACACTATTTTAATATGGGTAAAATCTGAATATTTGTGCATTTGGGGAGATTTTTAAAGTTATTCTCTGGGCTTAACATATTATTTTGTGCTCAAAACATGATTTTATTTCAGAGCATCTTATCTTCCCATTCAATTTCTTTTAAGATTGATTTTGACAGAAAGTTTCCTTGCTTGACTTCTGGTTCAAAAGAGCGCATTGAGAGCAGAACTATGGCATTCAGTGAATTTGCTAAGTTTATTTTAGTGTGAAATTTCTCTAAGAGTTGCATTCCTGAAAAATACAGATGGTGAGCACAAGACAACATAAAAAGGTACATGGGTAGACAGATGAAAAACTTTAAAATAACTTATAAGTGGGAACATGCATACAGAAAGGGAGAAAAAAATATGTGTGTCTGTATGTGCATATCTAAGAGGCCAGTCACAAAACACTTTGATAGAGTTTAACACTAAAAAGAGAAACTTGGGATCCTACCATTTAACTCCCACATAAGGGGCTGGGTTTTGGAAAATAACAATTTGATTTCTTAGACAGGTTATAATCTGAGAAAACATAGCATATTTAAGGAAAGCAAGCTATATCTGAAAGCGTAGTACAACAAAACATGAATTTTGTGCATCAGTCTTGCTCCTAGATTAGTTGAACTTAGACCAATCATATTGCCTGTCCATGCTTCCATTACTAAAACAAGGGTAAGCTACAGGCCTTAGATCTACTGACAGTAAGTACTGTGCAACAAATAGATATTTTACTACATCTACTTATTTTTAGAAAATAAAAATAGCTAGCCTCTGCTTTTACCTATATCTGTCCAGATCTAGACTAAATGGAAATACAATTTGTGCTTATTTTTCCAGCTTTGCAAGTATATGAAAGAGATAATATTTTATTGTTTTCCTCAAGCTACTACAATGTACTAAGGAATTGTAGCCTTCAGTGAATGAGTATAAGTACAGGCAATTGTTGTTTGACTACTTTGAAAACGTAAACAGAAACCACATACAGATTCCAGAGCTCTGAGGAACTGTTACAAAAAGGTAAATGTGTAGAAATGCAGAAAGAAATAGATTTGTGAGAACAGAGTTTCTAACATGCATGAGAGGTGAGCATATCAATAGATATGTTAACACAGAATGATTTCCAAATAACTAGTTTATATTTTATAGCCTGAAAACCCCTATTAAAGCACATGTGCTGTGTATATATTCTATTCCATGCACAACATTACAATGTATAGAATAACATTACATTGTTATTGTACTTCTGCTCTTTTCTCTAGGCAATACTGTTGTACAATGGGCTCCATCGGTCCGGTGAGCACAGAAGTTTGCTGTGACATATTCAAGGAGCTGAGAAGCCAGACTGTCCAGGAAAATGTCTGCTACTCCCCTCTGCTCATCATTTCAACCCTCTCCATGGTCTACATAGGTGCAAAAGATAGCACCAAGGCTCAGATAGAAAAGGTGAGACTACATTTAGGATTTAAAGCCTCCTGTGCTCAACAGAGCCACAGACCTTAATTATATGATAATGTCCCTTAGAGGCTAGAAAATGTGGATCCAGACTTACCAAAACATGGATCCAGAGGTATCAAAAGCTGTGGCCAGCTCCCACAGTGTTAAGCAAATGCATGAGCCTGAAATCTTGAGACTGGATTTAAATTTTATCATAGTTTAGCAGTACAATTCTCAAAAATACATTATAGTGACCCTTTTGCTGGAACAGGGAAAGGAATCAAAATCTATAGAGAAAGAGCATATAAAACATATTGCCAGACTGCGAAGTGTTTCATGTGTTTCCCATAGTTCTCACTACCTGCATAGAGAGTTGCTGGCTTGTTGCCTATAAGAAGGTGGTAGCATACACTGGAGCTGAATCTTAGATGTTCAATAGAAAAAAGGATCATCTAAGCAGGCAACAGTAGGCTTGTCTATTCAGAGATGGTACAGATAGATTGCACTTTTTGAGTAATTCTCAGTTAGTCAACAGATTTGCTTCAAACATTATGTGTTAATCTCAGTTGCATAACCTTTTTCTTGTCATACCAGTTATTTCAACCACTATTATTCTTAATTACAGGCTATCCACTATGATAAAATCCCAGGATTCGGAGAGAGTACTGAATCTCAGGTACAGAAATATTTTCATCCCTTCTCTATGTCAGTTTCTCCTGGGAGCAAAATCTATCCAATAAAGCAGTCTTGTAGCAGTTCCAACCCTACTCCAATGTGCAGCTGGTTCTCATCCAGCATTTGGGGGGACATTTAATTCGTAAGAATGAACAGAGAAGGCGGGTAACAGAGAATTCAGAGCAAGCATAAAATGAAACCCATCACCATAATATTGGGCCAAGAGGGAGAAATTATAGATATTTATATGATTAGGCAAAGTAGCTGGGTGCTAGAGGTTAGACAGGACTGGTTGAAAAAAAAATACTGGTTGGGAAAATTACAGTAGAAAACCAGCACAAAATTGTATCTATTACAAAATTACTATATCATCATAGGATGAACAGTTTTAAAAGCAAAAGGATCTGAACTATTCTATTCCTTTCATATCGTATATAATACTTCTCATCTGTATTTTTATTTGTATTCATGTAAATCAGTGCGGCACATCTGTGAGCATCCACACTTCACTTAAGGACATCTTCACCCAAATCACCAAACCAAGTGACAATTATTCAATTAGCATTGCCAGCAGACTTTATGCTGAGGAGAAATACCCAATTCTGCCGGTGAGTTGCTCTAAGATCTGATCTGAATATCAAAACTCTAACTTTCTCTAATACAAAAAGCACTGTCAGAATTCTAGGCTCTGCTTTAGAAATTTTTTTCCACATGGAAAGATTCTCTCTATCACAGCTCTAAACCTTGAAAATCTTGAGAAAAAATGTGACTAGCCAAAAAGATGTTTGTGCAAAGTACAATAAAGATCCAATCAAATCAAGGTATAATTAATAAAGGTAATTATTGTAGGCAAGAGATATTTCCATCCCTTTTCTCAACTTGCAAAACAAACCTGAAAAATAACTTCAGGTTCTCAAAAATATTCCTAAGTTTTCCATTGAAATGAACATTTAATTTGAAATTCAAGGAGAATACGATTGATACCC
>VWZN01000792.1:16309-34937 GCA_013396955.1 Regulus satrapa
CCCAATATTCAACTGAAATGAATGTTGGTTTTAGATTAAACTCAGTTCTGGAAAATATTTTTTTTAAATGTGGGCAAATACTCTTTCTTGAAACTATGCATGTTAAATCTTAAGATCCTTATGAACTAGCTCATGGTTTACTGATTAGCCTTAATAATTGCTCATCTCTGTTAATTTCATTCTTGCCTTTTACATCTGCAAAATGCTTTGACATTCTGATCTGAAAATGGCATACTCTTTCCTTGCAGGAATACATAGAATGTGTGAAAGAACTGTATAAGGGAAGTTTGGAATCTATCAGCTTTCAAACAGCTGCAGAAAAATCCAGAGAACTCATAAATTCCTGGGTTGAAAGTCAGACAAATGGTAAGAGGAAGCCAACCACCAGCAGAAGTATTTTTCCTCCTGCCACCATGTTTGAATAACATGTGAAAACATTTAAGTCATGTGATGAAAAATGCCCTCTGCTCCTTCTCCTGGATAATAGATCAGTTACCAGATACAGAACCATCATCTAACAATTTTTTGTTGTTGTTCCTCAGACACACCATTGTTAAAGGACTCTCTCTATTTGTAGAGGCTTTGTGGATATGTAATACTTCCAGTCCTGATAAAATATGCTTTGTACACACTGCTAATTTTTTTTTACACCAATGTTTCAACTTTTGTTTGAAGCAAGAAGTATTACATGTTTTGTTGGGAGACCATCCTGGGATAAAAGGTTCCAATGGTTCTTCCTGTTGTCACAAAATATACTAATTTTGTACCAAGTAAATCTCTGGATCTTATATCTCTCACTGTAATTCTCTTTAGGGAGAGAATCCACAGCTATTGCTAACAGCAGTAAGCAAATCAACCTTGTAACTACAAGAAAACAACCTCAAAACCAAAATAATTTCCCTGCCCTACACCCTCCTTCCCACAATTTCTTTACCCTCCATTTAATATTGTAATTGCCAAGTAAGATGTGTTCTACTCAGATGTGTCATACTTGCTCTCTCTTCCTATGCATTCTTGAAGGGACAATCAAAAACATCCTTCGGCCAAGCTCTGTCAGCTCACAAACTGACATGGTCCTGGTCAGTGCCATCTACTTCAAAGGACTGTGGGAGAAAACATTCAAGGAAGAAGATACCCAGACAGTTCCTTTCAGAATTACTGAGGTATGTGAGCATGCATCCCTTTAAGGGTGTCATCTTCTAGAATTTATGAAGGGAGTAGATCAGTTGTTGTACAATCTTCCTGAAAAAGAGCAATTATCAGCTTTAACCTTAAGTAGGCATTTCTACACCCTAGGAATAACCTTAGTGAAAACTATATTATTTTCTTTGGTTTTGCAGCAAGAAAGCAAACCTGTGCAGATGATGTCTCAGGTTGGTACGTTTAAAGTGGCAAAGATCCCTTCTGAGAAATGTAGGATCCTGGAGCTTCCGTATGCCAGTGGGCGGCTGAGCCTGTGGGTGCTGTTGCCTGATGACATCTCTGGCCTGGAGCAGGTATGGGCCTGGCAGCTGGGTTTCAGAAGACAACAAACATGGTGAAATTTAGATGCTGAAAAGCTCTTCACAATAAAGTCCAGATCTGAATACTGGCAACATGGGATTGTTGTATAGAGGCACGCAGCTCACTCAGTGGTCTTGCAAAAGTTTGTGCTGAGGATGGATTGCTAAGCAACTGCTTTAGTGGGTTAAATTTTTGTTACTGTGGAACAGATTCTTCTCAGATAAGCAGCTGTTAGTCCAGCAGCTTAAGCTCCAAAGCTTTTATATCTCAATTTCTGCACACTGAGGAACTTACTGGGAAGTTCATGTTAGCTTAAGTATTTGTAATTATGGAATGGTGTGACAGCCTTCAACATGCTTCCTTCATGCCTTCAAAAATTAAACTATCTAAAAATTGAATATGAGTACTGGAATGGTTAAAACAATTTCAGAAAATAAAACATAGACTAGTAATAAGACATATTACTGTTGATATGAACAGAATACAGCCACTAGCAGGCATGCAGTTTTAATAGGAAAAGTTATGCAATAAATCCAAGTTGATTGAAATGACTTGGCACTAGCTCAACAACCTAAATCATAAAAATAAAAAGTCATTTGAACATGGCTAAATTTCTTCAGTAATAACTGATAGCTCATTTACTACTGAAGAAATTTATCTGTGTTCAAATGCCTCGAGATACTTCAGATATTAGTAAAACCATTAACACTTCCTTACTTGGAGGTCTTAAATGTAGATAGAACTTACAACTCATAAGACAGAATAACTTTTGGAATATATTTCTGAAGAAAAGAAGATAAATAGGCAAGAGCTTTGAGAAATTTGCTGAGTAGCCATCTAATTAAGACTATTAATTGGTAGTGAGCCTGAGTCATGGTTTGCTTTCCTCTTCTAGACACATTAATTCATATACACCCATAAAATACACCATAACAAGAGCAGTCAGTTTAAGAGAAAAAAAAACCACAAATTGTACTGCATTGCTACAAAAGAAGTTGTGCTCTCATCCCAAAGATCTAATTTGTTTGTTTCCCTGCAGCTTGAGACTGCAATCACCTTTGAAAATCTCAAGGAGTGGACCAGTTCTAGTAAGATGGAAGAGAGGAAAATTAAAGTTTATCTCCCCCGCATGAAGATTGAGGAAAAATATAACCTCACATCTGTCTTAAAATCCTTGGGTATCACCGACCTATTCAGCTCATCAGCCAATCTCTCTGGCATCTCTTCAGCAGAGGGCCTGAAGGTGTCTGGGGCATTCCATGAGGCATTTGTGGAGATCTATGAAGCAGGCAGCAAGGTGGTAGGCTCATCAGGAGATGACACAAGTGTCTCTGAAGAGATCAGGGCTGACCACCCTTTCCTCTTCTTGATCAAGCACAACCCAAGTGACAGCATCTTGTTCTTTGGCAGATGCTTTTCCCCTTAAATGGAGGAAAGCTGAAAGAGAGCTTCTGTCTCCCACAACAAGACCCAAAGTGCTGCAGTATCAAGGGTAAAAAGAAACACAAGCCTTCTCCTCTCTTATCCATATTCTCTAAAACCAAAAGGCTTTATTAAAAAAAAAAAAAAAAAGGCAGGAAAGCAGAGGTCCTTTGCCTCTCCTTTCTGCTGAGCATTATTATTTACTGATAGATGAAGAGTTAGGGGAAGGAAAATCTGACCCAAAGAAAGTATGAGCATTAACAGAGATGGTCTTGGTGCAATTTAACAATAATAGTGCCGAAATATTACACTGAAAAAATGCATCACCTTTTTTGGGAAAAAAATAATACAGTCTTCTAACTAAGCCAGGTTTCTCTATGGAAAAAAATCTGTGGTGACTCGTCTGGAAAAAGTCACTCAAAATTTCCTAGATGAAACTCTAAACTACTATCAACCTACTCTGACAAAACAATTGATTTTTATTGATACTGCAAGGTTCTTCCTCACTTTCTGAAGATGCATTATAGGAATCCTATAATTAATATTTATTCTTACACCTTTTTGGATTAATCATCATGTCCAAGCATATTCAAATTTTCTCCATATATCCTATCCTTGTATACAATGGGTCTTGTGGATGTACACTTCTGCTTCTTTAATCATAATAAAAACTTATTTAAGCAAATGCTTTTAGTTTGGAGTATTTTAAATGCACCTGGGACAGGGTAGTCCTGGTTACATGTCCAAATGTTGGGGATTGGGTGCCAGGTTGAACACGTGTAAGCAGTGCCCTGGCAGCCAGGAGGGCCAGCATGGGGTGTCCTGGGGGGCATTGGGCACAGCATGGCCAGCCGGGCAAGGGAGGGGATTGTCCCACTCTGCTCTGACCTGGGGCAGCCTCACCTTGAGGGCTGGGGGCAGTTTTGGGTGCCACAATATAAGAAGAACATCACACTCTAAGAGTATGCAGAGGAGGGGGAACAAAATAGTGCAAGCTCTAAAGGGCAAAAATCACAAGGAGTGTCCGAGGTCACTTGGCTTGTTCATCTTGGAGAAGAAAAGGCTGAGGGTGACCTCATCTCAGCCTACAATTTCCTCAGTGGGGGAGTGGAGGGGGACGTGCTGTTCTCCTCTGTCTGGTGGCCAGCAAGGGCATGAGGAAATGGAATGAGGCTGTATCAGGATTGGACATTAGGAAAAGTTTCTCCATGCAGAGGGTTGGTCACTAGAACAGGCTTTTCCAGGGAAGTGGTCATGGTGCCATGCCTGTTAGAGTTCAAGGAGCATCAGGAAAATCCTCTTAGTCATATGGTTTATTTATAGATAGTTCTGTGAGGAGCAGGAAGTTGGACTCAATGATCCTTATGAGTCTCTTACGACTTGAAATATTCTAAGTTTCTGCGATTTTTCTGTCTGAGTTGGTTCATTGATTTCAGAGAGGTGAGGAATGAGTCTGTCATCACTCTGGGCCAAGATAGAATATTGAGACTAATTTTCTGCCAGGAAGGGACCTGTGTGACCCATACTCCCTCATGAATGCCACTCAAACTACTCAGATACAACAATTCCTGCACAAACCATGATTCATCCAGTTTCTCTGAAACAGCAGTTGATAAGCAGTCTGGAAGGCAGCTAGATATGTGCAGAGTCTACATGCCACTGAGACACAGGATTGCCTCAGAGAGCATAGGGGAATGAGAAATAGGAAGGAGTTTTTTACTTATCTTTGTGATGTGCTTACAAAGCTCTATGGGCTTTTATTCAGAAGTTAAAGAAAATAATCATGCTAGGAGATGGGATGTGTATGGTGAGTTTTTCTCTGGAATTAATTATTCATCTCTTTGTCACTGAAGCAAGAAAGGAAACAGAACTGTGAGGAACTGTCACAAAGAAGCCCCAGGAAAGTGAACAGAAATATGTTGGGGGCTGCAGTTACTGCAGGAAGGCTATGCCCTTTCCTGATTGCAGTATGTATAGCATAGCACCAGTGCTGGGAGGACTGTGGTGGAATATTTCTTCAGTTCCACCACACAAGCTTGTTCTACTTGTTTTGGCTCCGTTGTCCAAAATAACATACTTTGGCAGGACCTAGGGGACACAACATGCTGGTAACAAACATGATCTTGCAAAAGAACAAAGATAACATGATGCCACCTTCACTGGTATGTAAATAGTTCAAATATATTCCTTCACTTTCTTTTATCTTAGCTGATTGCTGATCAAGAGATAACAAAGGGGGAAATTCATTGCAAGAGAGCTAACAGTGTGTTTATTATGGTCCTAGAGTTTCTGTTGACCTGGACATGGAAATAGAGCACCTAAATACCTAAGGACACCTAAATTTCAGCAGATTTGTTTTAAAACTGCAATATTTCCAGGCTGTTTTAGTTTTTATTAATTAAAGCATACTTCTTCACAAACAGAAGACACAAAGGATACATCTGCTCCTGTACATAGACAGATATTTTCAGTGCTATCTCCTGATTTCTGTTGACTTCAGCTTCTAGCACAGCAACAAGCAGTCATATTCTTGTCCTCAGCAGTCACTTTCTTAAAGGAAAAAACCCCCAAAACACCCATGTGTTCCCAGTCCTGTTTTCAGAAACCATTCTGGAATTTAGCAAATCATACCCCCATTAAGGAATGGATACTGGAGTCCTCAGATCCCAGACAGAGAAATATTTGTTTGAATGCTAAGTTTCAATAGCCTTCCACATCTGAAGTACTGTAGATTCTGTACTAACAGGTACCCAAAGTACAGGCCCCTAGAGGAACAAGCCTGTATCTAACCCCTAGCTATGTGCCAGATACCAGACTTCCACCACTCAGCATGGAACAAATCCTCTCCTTTGGGCCAACAAATGAGGCTACAGCTTCTTCTCAGCATCCTCAAAGAAGCAAAATAGTTAGCATCATGTCCTAGAGACTGCAGCTTTCTGCTGTGTCATGAAGTAGAGTAGGTGGATTATGCTCTTGTTTGTCCACAGAATGTCTTTCGGCACAAGTATGGAAGAAGGCTCATACAGCTTTAGGATCTGTCACTAGAGGCTTTCATTGCTCTACCACCACACCCCACATATATTTGTAATTTCAAACATGCAAAGAGACAAAATTAATTCAAAGGATTAGTGAGTTGTGCCGATACAAGACCACACTTGCTTTCTTGTGGTCTTATAATGAGAAGGTGATTCCACAGAGATGAGAGAATTTGACCTGAGGCCTTACTGCTTATTCCAGTACTAACTGTTCTAATACAGAAATATGCAAGTAATATTGCTTGGTTGAACAAAGTCAATTGTTTGCAAAAATTGGCCTCCTGAAGTTCACAGAGTTAGAGTAATTTGTGTTGGAATGGGCAGCTGACAGCCATCTGGTCTTAACTGCAGAAAAACATTAGGGTCCTTCCCAGCCAAATGCCACATATCTTTAAATTTGGAGAATCCACAGAGTTAGAACAAATCTAATTTTAAACATAAATCCAAATATTACTAATGTAGAAGTAGTGTAGACCACGTAGCCAGCTTAGCTTTCTCTCACCAAATAAGAGCTGGCCACATGTGAGAATGAACCCCACCAGTTCCTTTATTTTGATTCTCCCATGCCCAGTCAACAAAGCTCTCACTGTTTTCCTATACTTTTAAACTCCTTGGAGCCAATGCAGAATACCTCTGAAAATCCCAAGGAGTATTTAGGCAACCATGTGAACCAGAAATTCCTAGAATGGTTAACAATGTTTAGGAACAAAAGTGAGATAATAGACAGCTTTGCGCTATGCATTTTTAGTCCAGAAGCATAATTTATACTTTATCTATATTTTATTATATGGGAATATCACTGGGATATTGTTTGCACCTGGCCTCTATTTCCTCACTGTTACAGTGTTGAACATCACAAGAAAAAGAGTTTAATACCATATAATCCAACTGTCTTGTGAAAGGAACAAAGAGTCTCAAATTGCATTTTCCTCCCCTCCCCCAAAAAAACCAAAAACAAACAAACAAAAAAAAACCAAACTAATTTTGTGCTTCTATTTCTATAACTCATTCATCACCTTCCTACTTTTCTCAATGCTAGCAATAGCATCCCACAGCAGGGAAACAATGAATTTCTATTAGTGGCACCTTCAGAGAACAGGAAGAGGTTCCTAGAGGTGAGCAAATCCTTACAAGGATGGCTGATTTCTTAATCACACAGGTAAAATTCCAGTTTAGTGGCTCTGATAAGAAGCCAGTAAGGAGTAGGAGAATAGTGAGGTGCCAGATGTATTTTTGAAAGGAACGGAATTACAGATCAAAGGGGGCAGAGGCGGAATCATTGAACTTCACAGGCCTGTGTGCAGGAGCATTTCCTCTTTCCTCTTCCCTATTTTCTCTTTCATTCTGCCTCATTTCCCTTGGATGTGGTTCACTAACTATCTTTCCCCAAGGTGCTGACTATCCCCACCCTTACCATGCCCTTCTTCTTCCTCCTTGCCCTTCAGCAATCTCTACTTCTGTGGGCAATGAAGGAAAAGGGCAGGGCTAGAGTCAAGGCTTGATTTTAAGAGGAGAAATGCCAGGGAGAGGAAGAAAGTGGGAGGAAAGTTTGCCCCTCCTACTGCCTGGAGGGACCATCTGCTCTGAAATTATGCTGTGTCAGCTACAGAGGCCAAGAAGCATCTCAGCTGCATCTGCAGGAGGTAGGGGAGGAGACCATTCCTCCAGCCACAGAGAGCCACTGCTCTGCCTTTCCTTACATGTCTTCTTAGCCTGATATTGCCTCTCCACTGAATTCAAATTGCTCTTGACCTGTGTATTGATCTGTCTATGTTCCCAGGCAAGGAATTATCAACCACAGAAACAAGGGCTGCTAATAAAGATAAAGGATATTAAGGAAAATAAAGTCAAAGGTCTAGAAAATGAAGGGAGATACATCGAGAAGAAAGAAAAATCTAAAGCAGTTGCAACAGACTATTGCAGTAATTTTAAACTACACAGAGAGAGTTCTGCTTTAGCCTTTCAAAGAGCTGAAACAGCCTCTTACATCAGTAGGAAAGATAAGATCTCCTTGCAGCTGAATCAAAAGAGTTTGAAAATGCTTTGGTAAAGAGCAGATGATCATCAGGATATTTAAAAGAAGGTCCTCAGTGCAATACCCTGCAAGTTTACACTTTTGCCACTCTCACAATAGTTTGAGGAACAAAATAAAAACCTTCCATCTTATTTTATCTGAGAGCAGAAAGGAACATGAAATCATCTTGTATTACTTGTTGTGTATCACTTGGTTGTGAAAAGCATGCTAACTTCAACCACGTAAAAGATGTCAGGTCTCATGAGATTTATATCCTTTTGCAACAGGCAGGGAATGTGAGAGATGGAGAAGGCATTGACAAGACATGTTCAAATCATGCGTATGACACTACAGCTTAGCCTAAGTCCTTGGCAATCCAAAGGGGAAATTCCACTCCAAGCCCTCATTTTTGGGGTTTTTCTCTTCCAGGATAAAGCATTACTGCTGCTGTATGTGCACTTAACCAGGTAGTTCAGATCGGCTCCTAGGTTAGCCTGAAAAGCATGAAATTTTGAAGGGGCAGCAAGTACCAAGCAGATCAGTGAACAGCAAAGATTTTCTGTACACCTGCTCAAGTGAGTATTGGGAAAATTCTCCAGATGAAACTCATTAAAACACCAGCTGCCTTGGGAAACTCCTGGCCATTCCATCAAGCAAGAATATTTGCAATCAAACTGTATGAAAAACAGAGAAAATGTCTAAATGGTTTCCTTAAAAGAGAGTATTTTCTCTACATTCTGCTCTGACACATCAGCACAAGGCTCCTGTTTAGGATGGGCATTTGTTTAGAAATGTGTCTTGTAAATACACTGACCTGATATTCACATTCTTCACCCCATAATGTGGCACATCCATCATTATAGCACTGGAAGGGGAAGACGGGATCAGTTTTCTGATTCAGTAGTTGTGCAGCCAGCATACAGTTCCACCCTTTGAGAGATTTCTTTGGAAAAATGACAAGTTTCAGCCGAAGTGCATACAAGCCACACATACGTCATTACTCATAATGCAGACCTGTGTATCATGGCTGAGAAATTCAGGCCACTCTTCATATTTTTTATGTCATCTGTGACCCGTGATACTTTTTAAACGCTCACCACCTGAGTCATTCAAAGGAGAACTGCACCCTTGCACATGTGGAAACAGTATGTATATTCATTCACAGATAAACTGTCCCGTTTCATATATACAGATCAGTCCTTTATCAGAAGTGTTGCGCTTCTTACCAGAGCAGAATTTCTCAGGACAAACACTGCCTTCATTAATTACAGTGCCTAAGCTAAAGCATGTAGCAGTAGTACTAACATAAGAGGAAATCTGCTGGGGCTGTCAAATTTTACCACGCCTTTGTCTCTGCAGGTGTGGAACAAAATGCCTCAATAATATTTATACAGGAATCTCACCACACCCTTTGGGAACTCCTAAGGTTCTACATGGTGTTAGAGTATGTCATCAAGGATTGCTTGGCAAGGGAAGGCTTGCAAATTTACTTGTAGGAGGTGCACAACAGATCACTATCTACTCTGTTTCAAAATAAAGACAGGTGTATTATCAACCAAAGCTTTAAAGGGAAAAAGGATACTCAAAGAATGAATATTTCTTTAACTGAAAAACAATTTGAGATTTCAGGTTGATAAAAACTTACCATCATACATAAAATTCCTTTACAGTACAACCCAAAATCTGTTATAATCAGTCTAGGTGATGCATATAGTTGTTTTTTTTCAGTTGACAGTGTTAGGTACAGCTCAGGCCATACTCTCAGTTATACTATGGCAGACTCAGCACCCAGGGAAGACCCGTCCTTAGCACAGAAAATGTTATGTTTCTAGTCATAGAATAATATGCTGAGGTAGAGGAGACCCATGAAGATCACTGAGTCCAATTTCTGGCCCTGCACAGGACACCCCAAGAGACACACAATATGCCCTGGGAGTGTTGTCCAAATGCTCTTTGAACTCAGACAGGCTTGGTGCTGTGACCACTTCCCTGGGGATCCTGTTCCAGTGCCCAATCATCCTCTGGGTGAAAAACTTTTTTCTGATATCTATCCTCCCTTGACTCAGTTTCATGCTGTTTCCTCATATCCTGTCACTGGTCATGAGAGTGAAGAGATTGGTACTTGCACCTCCACTTCCCCTCGTGAAGGGGATGCTGAAGACCACAAGGAGGTCTCTCCTGAGTCTCCTCTTCTCCAGGCTGAACAGAACAAGTGACCTCAGCTATTCCTCATAAGGCTTTCCCTCAAGGTCTTTCGCCATCCTCATGACCTCCCTTTGGATACTTTCTAATAGCTTAATGTCTTTTTTATATTGTAATGCCCAAAGCTGTCCATGGTATTCAAGGTGAGGCCAGATGAATGCAGAGTAGAGAGCTTATCACTCTTACTATTTTCTCATTTTCTGTGCCCCTGCCCTGTTTTTAAATTTAAATCACAGGGAGATTGAAAATAAACAAAAACCCACATCACACCTACAAAGGGATGAAAACATTATCATATTTCAAAACATATCTCAAAACATTTTCCTCCCCATGTTTCTTGTATCTCCTAAAGTCCTTTTAAAGACTTGGGGGTATTTAAAATCCTTTCATGTTTAAAATCTACTGGACAGCTCTGGCTGAGTCAAAAACTTGAATAGAGTGTCCTGCTGAGTGAATCAGAAATTCTTCCCTGCCAAGTAAAAAAAGAGTGCTTGTACTTGTAAAAAATAATTGAGGATGTCAGGGAAACTGAAGAACTTTCCTTCAAACACCACTTTTTCTTTTGAACTACCTGAAATATAGAACATGTTAATTGTGAATTAAATCAGATTTCCAAGGGCTATATAGAGTTCATAGTAAAAATAAGTTACCAATGGGCATGAAAGCCAGCCATGGAAAGTTGTATCCTAAAAGTACTGTGAGAGAGTAGAAGCTACTACTTTTCTGTGGCAGCAAGTCTTTTCCTCAAGACTCTTAAGAAACTTCAGAGGGCACTTTGTAATGTTCTATTCAGACGTCAAACATATCACCTACTCCTGAACCTAGGCACTAATGAACAGAGCAACTCACTGTGTAGTCAAAATGACGTGTGCCAAGTTACACTGAAACTGGAGGAAAACAAAATGCCTTTATATGTCTTGCCAGGGCACTGGTATCCTGCCAATATTTGCCCTAACTAAATGGAAACATGAATGACTGCAGTGAAAGGGACCACGGGTTCACTTCCCACAGGAAGGACACTATTAGCACGAATATAAGTCTGCTAGTGTGCTGCTGTGTTGACTTAGTAAGGAGTGGGAGTACCACTGCTACTGAGTCAGCAGTAGCACCATGCAGTGAGTTGTGTCCTCCAGTGATGCTAATTTAAAAGGGAATTAGAAAATATTATCAACCCATCACATTGATAAAGTATATTTTGTCTTCTGAGATGAGTATAATTTTAGTTATGTATGTTTTTCTTATTTCTATTTCCTAACTACAAGCCGCGCCATTCAAGAGGTGTTCTAAAAAAGTAGCTATAAAACCTTGTGCAAAAGTACAAATCTCTCATTCAGCCTAATCCAGCATTTCTGTGTAAACAGAACACCTCAGTCACCTCTTGTAAGGCAGCAAGCAGTAGCACTACTTAGCAAATTAAGTTCACCCCCACTTTATAATCAGCAAATCCATACCAATTGCTCTAAGGGAGGAAATCTTTTCAGGGTATCTATCACTCTTCAACAACAGTGCTAAATTTTCTAAGATTACTCAAATCATTTATGCTTTGGAAACCATTTGAGGCCAATGTAAACAGATTACAGCTTTCCCAGGTGCTATGGGAACAATTAGTTCTGCAGTGAATACCTCTCCTACACTATGCTGCTCTCTGGAAAACATAACAGGTGCATCTAATTACAACCCACACTGAAATATGCGTCTTTTGTGTACTTACCGTTTCAAAATACCCATGGGGCAGGAAAACACCATCCAATTAAAGTAATGGGGCTCCTCACAGGTAAGAAAGCAACTTTAGCAAAGCTTTCAATTCCCAAGTTACATTGATACAGAAGTTTCACTATTGTCAGGGGATCCTTTGTAGCTCTACCCTCCTATGCCCTGCGCCAAATTTTGCAGGTATTTCCTTGGTTTGTTCCTCATTATGAGATGCTTCGTGAAAACCTCTGCCCTACAACATAAGTCCATGTTAAATGTATGATGACAGACTTCAGGCCAGAAGAAAGCTCTTCAAAGGCAGTTTATGATGAGGAAACAGACATTGTGAGAGAGTCCTGCTCAGTGTTGGGGAGATATCCAGTTCCTACTCAGGTTTTCAAGGTGGAAGTATCAACAGTGCAGAGAGAAAACATAAATAAAGGGCAAAGTAGGACTTTAAACGGTGTTTCAATTAGGAGTCAGAGTGGGAATGGGCAGATACAGGAAGGACTAGAGAAGAATGGACAGCATGACTGCAAGGAAAATCAGGGTAAGAGGTATTTTAGTAGCCTGGAAAAGAAGAAAGAGGATTTGACAGAATATTCATCTCTGGAATGGAAAATAAGGAATAGATCTCTGACGTGCTACATGGGTCAAACAGCTTCCAGACTGGATGGAGAAATAGAAATGAAGTCTAATCTAAGACCCACACTAAGTTCAAGTGATGTTGCCCACTGCTAATACAAGCAAGAGTCTGGTGCCTGTCTCTTAACCTTCCCTATCTCACAGTTGCAGAGTTTCCCTGGCTGTATAGTCTTAGAATCCTTCAAGATTAACAAAACCCATTTTTCCAAAACAGAAACCCACCAGGAATGACAAACAGTTTCTCAAAAGGAAGCAGACAATAAAAAAACTTACATATAAGAAGTCACTTTTTTTTTTTCTGTCTGTTCCTCAAAGATAAATTTGGTAAGACAAACCATAAAAGAACTAGGTCAGTGACTGCCTTTTTTAAAACTCTCCAAACCACAAAGGAAAGATTGTTCAAAGTAGTGTGGGTTCAAGTTGTTGCTAGTCTGTAGCCACAAAAGTGTTTATAGAAATACTTAAGCAGTCACTTTCACAAAATTCTTATATGGTATCATTCTTGCCATCACTTCACATCCTACTCTGAGATGATTCAGCTCTTCCACAGGGATGTGGCCTATAGGGCATATTACATTGCAGAATCATGAGTCATAAAAGAACCTTTGCAGAACCGGCCAGGCACACTATAAATTCATCCTACCCTTCATGTGAACTGCAGAAACCTTAGAGACACCCAGAGCAGCAGTGTTTCTCCCCGCAAAAAACAAGGTACTGTAATGATTTCTAGATAATATTTATTTCACTTATTCTTGGCTGATGTTGCTTTGTTGACAAATGCATAGGAAGAAAGGAAACAGGTATCTGAACTGGGAACAATTAGTGCTTGGGAAGTAATTAACTAAGATTGCAGAGGCATAGCCTAGAAGATGAAAGTGTTAAAAAAAGTGCAGGAAGAGCAACTTATTGTTCAGAGCTCTATAATTTCTAGAGCTCACTCACTAGCATATATATCACAGCACGCTAAGAACCATTGTGTTTACCTAAGTCAGGTAATTTGTTCTTGTACCTTTTTTAAATTCTTTAGTGCTTATCAGTTTAGCTCCTGGTTTGCAAGCCACTATGGTCACAAACTATCTTTTATTCTAAGGCAATCCTATAGCAACCAAAACATCTCTTAGTCCCTGACTAGAACCCTCAGCTAAACCTGCAAGGCAAATGACAAATAGCATCCTCTTGTGGTCTGCTGAATACAGAAAGCTTGTATTGCAGAACTGGGAAGCTAGGATATGGGCTAATGCTGTAAGACAGGGTTTCAGGACATTTTTAAAAGTCAGAAAGCTAGTGCAGAATGCTTAGCATGCAATAGTTGGGGCAGTGCTTGCTCAGGTACAGGAAGGAGTGTTTTGTCTTGACCTAAATGGTTTGACTGCTCCTGTTACCACAGTTCTGTTCACTACAGAGATAAGCATCAAAAGACTCGAACAAACTGAAGCATAAAATTTGTCATAAGAGACAATTTCTTAGTGGCCTCTAGACCAGGCTTTGCTGAGTAATGCTATCAACTGTCACTCCAAGATGCTGTAAAGGGCACTGCAACAAATTTCCTGATGAACAAATATGAAACACAGCTAGATGCTAGCTCATCCCTAAAAATGATAGCTGTTTCCATAAGTGATACAGAACATGCTAAAATGTATGTGATTTTATAATATTTAATGCTCCTCATTCTTTATATAGGCAATTTTAGAAAGCCTTTTAATCACAAAGAAGTTCAAACAATGAAGAGGAACTTCTGAACAAATAGCAATCATAGTGGTTCATTAATAGCATATTTTCTGTCTTTCCGTGCAGCTTCAGGAAAATGGATACATTGAATAAAGCAAACACAAGCTTTGCTCTTGACTTTTTCAAACACCAGTGTCAGGAAGATGGTGAAAAGAATATTTTGTTCTCTCCTTGGAGTATTTCATCTGCCCTGGCTACTGTTTATTTGGGAGCCAAAGGCAACACTGCAGATGAGATGGCAAAGGTGAGCTTGGGCTTCTAAAAGTATCTGTCTGGAAGAGTTGGTCTCTTCCAGTAATGTCCTCCATGCCAGAAAGTTGCTGTGATGAAAGAGAGGAAAGCCATATCATGTGTAGAGTTTTGAGGACTCTCCCCTATAGCTATTTCAAATTTTACACTTCGCTAAACATAAATCCAAACCTACAAGATTAGAGAAAAACTATGTTGAGACTACAACCCTTTCTTTGGGGTATGTATTTTACGGGTGAAATTACTTACTGAAATTGCCAAGCTGCAGTTGCTCAAAGCTCATAGTGTCATCAGGGTACAGAGAGAAGAGTCCCAGTGCATGGTTACCAAGGACTTAATGCAAGTACCCAGATCCTGCTGTAGGAGGGGAGGCTTCTGCTACAGAAGTTGTCCCACCTGCTAAGGCAGTGATCTAACTCCTGATTTACAGGACAAAAGAGACCCAGTAGGGTCAAAATGGGGTAATCTCCTGCTAGGATGAAGGGAAAACAAAACAAAAGGCATAGCTCTTCTGAAAATTGTTCCAAGGTTGTTTGAACCCCTCCGTAGCCTGGGTAAGCTGAACAAGTACAGAGAAAGGGATTTAAGGCAGGGAACTGCCTGCAAAATTTTCAGGCTTTTTGACACATAGCAGAGACTCCCTTAAGACTTCTCTGTTGACAGACTCCCTCTGGGAGTAACTGGCTCTTTCCAAGTATTTAACTGGTTATCCTGGGGCATAACTCAAAGCAGGTAGATTCCTCATCAAAGGCCAGGTACGTAAGAGTTTTGCTTTGCAGCCCTCAGCTTAGTTTGCACAAGCCATTTTATACACATGGGCATTGAGACCTAGACAAGGATTTAATATTCAGTAAGAATTGAACACAAGAATAAAATCTGGGCTTGACTGTCCTTATGATGTCCCGTAGATGTCACTGAAAAGTGTCCCTGAAACAGCAAATTTTCTATTTTTGCATTTATTATTGCTTTTTCCACTACAGGCACTTCACTTCAACAAAGCTGAAGGAACAAAAAATGTCACCACAACCATAAGAATGCATGTCTACTCCAGAACAGAAGAGAGTCTATCAAATCAACGTGCATGTTTCCAGAAGGTATCTCACCCAAGCTGGTGATCAAGCTATGGCCACATCTTTTCCTACTTGTATTTTCCTTCCACATTTGCATTTGCTTATTTTTTGCCTTCTTCAGACTTGGTGTACAAAATTAATTGGTGCAGCATCGTGTGATAGTTACAGCTAATGCAACACTTATTACATGCTTTCCCCTTTTACACAGAATTGCATAATCTAACCTCAAATTTGCAAAATTTAACATTTGATGATCAATAGATCTTTTGATCTTTTTTCTTTAGCTCTGAGGACAGATTTCTTTCTCAAACTATTACTATTTAAAAGCTAGCACAGTTCTTTCCTCAGAGAGCTAATCCCAAGAAGAAAGATGTTCTTCCATATATTTGATTGCAGCATCAAGACAAAGAAAATCAGAACATAAACTTTTCCAGGCTACCTATTCTTGATACATTGCAGAAATTAGTCTCCATTTCAATTGAGAAGTTAACAATATAAACTTACATGTTGGGATTTTCCAAAGTAGACCAGTTGCCTGCAATAAATCTAAGAGAAATGAGAATAATTTTATTCCTGAGATAAGCCTTTGACATACTGGCAGGCATCTTGTCCCAACTTGCATGTAATTTAACACAGCATAACAATACAGAAGAGCAAATGTAATCCCTCTGAGTCAGTAAAGGCTTTTTCCTAGCTGACAATTCAAAGATGGTGATATCAAACTCTTCTCCCTGCTCCTTCCTGTCATCCTTATTCTTTAGGGGAGTGAACTGTCTCCCTGAAGTCTGCCCAAAAACCCCCAACTGCTGCCAGTTTTGATGAATGGATCTGTATCCCACAGCCAAATCCCATGGTGGGAAGATTTATTTTAGGGGTTATGTCAACATCTCATTTGCACTGCATGAACAGGAGAGGGATTGTTCCTGATAAGTAACACTTGCCCTAACTGTAAAAGTTACAGAGTGCTATGGGTAGCACTATGGGTAGTGCCATGGGTTCTAACACTTTGGAGATTCAAGGGTCTGTTTGTGCCTCTGATTCTGATACAATGATGAGAAGAATACAGCACAGGTGCAGATTTTTAATTTATTAATTCACAGCTTCTTCCTTGAGCGCATTGGAGATTGAACCCACATTCATTTAATCCTGCCATTTCCATATAGAGAATTTACTGCAATTACTGAAACGTATTAAGTTTATACAAAAATATTAAGAGAGAGATTAGGAAATTTAGGGGCAAACCTTCCATGTAACACTCTAGACTTCCATAAATTAAGGGAGTGATAGAGCCAAATCTCATGTGTTTCTTAAGAATTACTCTCTGACTTTTGTTTTCTGGATATCCAAAGTTTCACAATATCCACTTCTAAACCCTTAAATATTTTACATAGCTCAGGTTCTTAACACTTGCATTCCAAAATACCCACATTGTCTATACCACATCTGCAACTTCTAATACTTTAAAATTATTCTTTTAATAGCTGTCCAGTTTAGAGACCTTTTCTGTTGTAATATAGGTAACAGATCACCTGAAGAGAAATATTTTACTTGGATCTGTGTGAAGGAAAATACCAGGATTTTTAAACAACAGATGAATAATGTCCTTTTTATTTCTCTTTTTCCAAGACAGAGACTGGAAAATCAGATAATATCCATACTGGATTTAAAGCACTCAGCTTTGAAATCAACCAACCCACTAAAAACTACCTACTTAAAAGTGTCAACCAATTATATGGAGAAAAATCATTGCCTTTCAGTAAGGTAAGACTTTTATTCAAATTATGCAGAGTCATTTAATCTTCATGGTCTACCTATGGCAACATAAGCCATATACTTTTAAATATTTTTTCTACATTTGCAAATTATGTTATTATCCTTAACATTAATATTTATATGATAATTTTCTTTAGACTATGGACACCAAAATTTTAAGTTTTTTGTGTATCTGACTACAGAGTGATTTGTAGATGCAGTTAGATGAGAACGTTTAAATGTAGTGTTTCCACTAAAAAATACTTTGTTCCTTTGAGAAAACACTGCACTTGTGCACACGTAATTTTTATCTCTGCTGTAGTAGCACTCAGATTGGCAGGCAGCAAACCTAAGTCAGGTGTCTCTATTCCACTGCAGGAATACTTATTGTTAGCCAAGAGATATTACAGTGCAGAGCCACAGTCAGTCGACTTTGTGAGAGCAGCAGATGCAATCAGGAGAGAGATCAATTCCAGTGTTGAACAACAGACTGAAGGTAAGTTCCAGCCTCTCCCCTCCAAATCAAAAAGGAGTCATTCTGGCTTCTCTGTGCCCATGGGGCCCATGGTAGGTAAAAAATTCACCTCAGAAAGGTAAAGCAGGATTTTCCTAAATTACTCATCTACTGACAAGCTCTTACTAAAATTAGTGTCCTTCATCTCAGTGTGTGAGGAATGTGGCTTATTCTTCTTTGTAACTCAAGATTACCCCAGTAACTCTGTATTTGTGAATAATCTCAAGTTAGATGGCTGCTGTCAGCACTTAAAATTTCCCTGGTTTATGTCCCCAGAAACTGTGCCAGCACTTAGACTGAAACAGAGAAACTGTACAGATGTGTCAATGTCGCTCTGTTTTCTCTAGGTAAAATCCAAAATCTGCTGCCTTCTGGATCTGTAGATTCACTCACCCGGCTAGTCCTGATAAATGCACTCTACTTCAAAGGAAACTGGGCAACAAAGTTTGAAGCTGAAGCTACCAGGCAAAGGCCTTTCAGAATAAACATGGTATGGCAATATACTGCCCTGTTTCCTACACTGCACGTGGAAAAACTGGAAAAATATGGGGAGAGAGGAGGAGGAGGGAGAAATCCTGTCACCCTTTAAATCAGTGTGGTGGGATAGTTATTTCATTTAAAACATGAATACATTTCTTATATCCAGTATATTTATTTCACCACACTAAAACTGTACACACATACCAGGCTCTGAGGCACAAGTAAATTGTCAGAAGCTGAATTCAAAGAAGCTTCCATTCTCCAGAGGTAGGGAAAAAAAAAAAAAAAAAAAAAAAAAAAAAAAAAAAAAAAAAAAAAAGAA